>JAVSCE010005250.1:0-105149 GCA_032199065.1 Smutsia gigantea
GACAGCAGGGTATCTACTGGAGGCCCATGTGCTGATAGTAATGAGGTAGCTCTGGCTGCCAAATTAAAGTTTTTTTGGTGAAAATGTACATAAAGGGCAGGAAGCATGGACTATTTGAAAAGCCTCTGTTTGCCTACTGCAGACATTTCTTAGACACAACTAGACAAGTTTGACTAGACCAGAGGGAGTGGCCATCCCCATGCTGGCTTTGATTCAAGAATGTGTCCTGGCCTCCCAGCCAGGACACCCTGCCAACAACCCCAGGAGGGAGATTCTCACCTTCATTCCTCCTGTTTGTGTTGGGCCTCACCTGTGCCCAGTCCCACAGCATGGTTAAGTCAGCAGAGCCACCTAAGCTGGCACAACCCTTCCCCTACGGCAGTTATTAGTAGTTCATTCATGCAGGGTTGATCAACAGACACACTGATCTAAGCAGTCACGTAGCTGTACTTCCATTGCCTGTCAGGATTTCAAAACACTGAATCGGTCAAGTCTCAGCCTGGCTGCCTTTGTTGGAAAGACAGTCCGATTTCCACTAATGCAGCAAATATGCTGCAGACAGAGTTAGACACTGGCTACAATCTCCTCATCCATTCATCTGACCAAAGAAGGCAGGCCACCAAGTCTCATTTCTCATGAAGCCCAGAAAATTTAATTGTTATTGCATTTCTGTGCATGGAAGGCGCATTTCCCATGTCAAATCAGAGACTTTGGGACGTGTCATTATGTGACTGTTAGAGTCATAGAGACGCTGCTGAGGTAATGCATATGCCCTTCCACACACTGACTTCACACTTGCTTCTTCAGAGGTTACAAGACATTTTGCTGACATTCTGGTGCAAAAAAAAAAGGCCCAATATTACCACCTTTTTTTAATGGTGTTGAAAGATTCCAAAGAAGCAAATTGGGAGAATGAAATAGAAATCGGATGGAGGCTTCAGGTCCAAGGTCGCTGCTAATCACAAACCTCAAGCAGGAGCTTCACTTGCTGAGCTGGCTTTTCTGTCTTGCGTGTTTTCATTCAACCTTTCTTAGATTACGTGCAAAATGTAGAGTCCAAAGAGCTCACAAATAAAATGCTTTGGGAGTTTATGCTTTCTGCTTAGACAGAGAGGGTCTTGCGCCCTTGGAGCTGATGGGGGAGCTGCACATGCACTGCCTTGGGCACAGGGGCCGCACTCACTGCGCTAAATGCCCTCAGCAGCCACAGGGCATAAACCTGATGTGACAGAAATGGATGCTTCTCATTATTCCTATTAATTGCATTAGAATAAATCATCCAAAAGTCTCAGACTTCATTTCATGCAAGACAAGCTATTCCAAAAGTACCTCAGAACAGCATTTTATTCCAAAAGTGCCTCAGAGCAGTATTTTTGACATTCACATTTAGAATACGTCATACCTCACGCTCCAGCTCAGATCCCTCCCCTCTGACCTCAGGGCAGCCTGAAAATTTTCTTTACTGATTTTTGTCAGTACCACAATGTAGATCTCATGTCCTGGCCCCTCGACCCTCTGCACAAGGTCTGACAGCGTCCAGGTTTGTGCACATCTGCCCTGCCTGGCAGTTCAAGGAAAGAAGCTGTTGGCACACAGGCAGGTCCTAAGTAGAGGGCTACTGCACGAAAGGCAGTGAGTGAATGAATCAAATCACACAGTTCCCTCATTGACCCTTGCCCTCACCTGTTTACTCTTCAGGCCCTAGGATCGTCCCCTGCAAAACAAGTTGGGGGCTAAATGACCTGTATGGCCCTGCTTCCTGACCAGGTCTGCAGAAATAGTCCTGGGTCCAGGAGCTAGGAGACCTGGCCACGAGAGGCATACACGGTAGAGAAAGCTGGTTAACTAAATTGAGCTTGTGTTCTACTCTTAGATCACCAACAGACTAGATGACATGTGATATTTTTTGGCAAGGTTCTAAACCTAAGTTTTCCCATATGCAAAATGAAAGAGACTAGTCCCTTTGATTATCCCTTTTTGGTTTAAGATTCTACGATTTTATGACTTTATATCCCAGCTTCATGTGAACCACAGCATGGATCTACGACTTGATTTTCCTGAATGGAGCCTCACAGCCTCTGAACATCTCTATGAAAGGGTGTGAGGTGACTCTGAATCTCACTGTCCTTACCTAGAAAGCTAGAAGACAATCCTAGAGCTGTTTTGTGGCTTAAATAAGATAAGAAATATGAGGTACCTAGAAACATTTCTGACACATAGGAGGTACCCAACAAATGATAGTTGTTGTTTTCATTACTAAACAATAGCTTTTTTTCACTAATAGAACTTTGCTAAATCAATGGCTTTAAGATAACTACGATATGTAGCTCAACTTGAAAATATTCAGTAATGGACTCCAGTACTGGAGAAATCCAGACTCTAATAATAGTTCAGCCACTTTCTAGCCATGTGAACTTGAACAGGTCATTTAACCACTCAGAACTTCAGTCTCCTCACCTGTAAAATATGGATCATTATGCTTCTTTCATTGGTTTTGGAGAATTAATTATAGGTAAAGAATCTGGCACAGGAATGGATCAAAAATTACCAGCTATACGCAAGTCCGTAGTGTTGGGCAAGGCTGGGCTCTGGGTTTTTTTAGAACCACCAGAACAGGTATGTGTAGCCTATTAAATTCTATTCTCCCAGTTGCATCCTACTCGGATTTCTGCCAGCATTCCCCAAGATGGCAGTGTTGCCCTCGCCCCACCTTCTCTGGGAATTCTGGATCATTATCCAGGATCAGACAATACAGGTGCTGTGCGAGGGTCTGCAGGGTCTTCTGGACCACCACAAGAAAGCAGACATCACAATAAGGCAGGTCAAGTGGCGTTTCCGGTTTCCCAGCTTACAACTGTATGCATGGGGGGGTGGGGAGGGAATGTACACACCTTTATTAAAATCTACTGGATTGCTAAAAAGGACTAACCATTATCTGAGCTTTCGGTGAGTCATACTCACTGGTCACAGATCACTGTGCAGCTGGGCAGCTGCATCTGGGCAGGTTCTTGACTCCGATCAGGAAAGGATTCTCTGTCAGGTCAAACAAGTGCCAGCAAGGAAGGAATTCATTAAGGCAAGAGTAGGAGCGAATGTCAGCAGCTGTGCAGGCAGTAAAGGGCAAGGAGGATCAGGGGGAGGAAAGGGACGCTCATTGAATTGCTCAGCATGGGGCAGGTCCCTGGCCGGCTGCTGATACCAGGGCCACCTGGCGTCCAAGGCCCACTTGACCTACACAGCCTGGGAACTACGCCCCGGCACCCCAGGATTTGGGGGAGCAGTGGAGCACTGGATGGAGTGAGTTTCTGTTTGGAGAACTTCCACTTCCTCGTTGGTCTGAAATAAAACAGGGATAGAGAAAAGGATTGCATTAAGACCAAAAAGTTGAATGAAATAGCAAAGTGACAAAGACACTTACCAGAGGCGGAGGTCAGTGATTTCTTGTCTTATGGTGAAAAAGAGTTCAGAAATGAAGTGCAATAGACTTATGCAGCAAGAAAATTTGACAAGACAGTACACAATCAGACAGGAGTACAGGCAACCTGAGAGGAGGTGCGCTTAAGGGTTTAAGATTTTGGGTTTCATAGGGCCTGTAGGGGTTGGCATAAGGCATGATGTGTACAGGTTATTGATAATTCCTTTGAGGATTTGTCTTAAGAAAAGGTTTATTCAGGTGACTGTGTTGATTCAGATCTCAGCTTTCTTTACCCATGTAGGTTCACTTATATTCCAGAGGTCTAGCTCCTGTCCTGGTTACAACGTTACTTAATTGATTAAGGGGCTGGAAGAGGAGTAAGAACAGCATATAGATTAAGTTAAAGAATAAGGTGGGCCTTTTTTGCAGGCTAAGTAGATTTTATAATGGCACAACCCTTGTCCCATTTCCCTGCTTTATCTCAACTGTAACAAATATAATAATAATGCAAAGTTGAAATTCTGCAAGGATTACCAAAAGGTGATGCAGAGACATGAAGTGAACAAATGCTGTTAGAAAAATGGTACCAGTAGACTTGCTTGATGCACGGTTGCCACAGCCCTTCATTTTGTAAAACAGTCTCTGCAAAGTGCTATAAAACGAGGTGTGCTGTGAATGGGTGAGAAAATTTAACTGGTTCCAGTAAGGAAACTTACTGCAACCTATGCCTGTCAGCACTGCTAAAACACAGATTCGGAGCATCTAAGTAATGCAACCGTGTAGCAATGCAAACTCATTGCGATTTGACTGACATGAAGCATGCGATGTTGCAGCAACAGACTTCTTCTCTGATGACTTCTACCTGAATAAAATCAATTCCCATTTCCTGAGCCACATCAACTGAAAGCAGGAAGCTGCAACTCAGAACTCTACTTAGTTTCAGACAGACCCACCTTGCTCAGTATTAAATATTTGCGGCAGAAATCCCTCAGCAATCTACAAAATGCATAGAACCAAAAATGGTCTAGTCATCAAGTGGAAAATTGACTCTGTGACTCTGTGAACTAGCGAAGGAAAAACAGACTTACGAGGTCAAATTAATGGGTGCTCAGAAAACACCACTGAAGGGTGACCTGTACCATGGACATCAGAGCCGCGATTTGAACTGTCTTTCCTGTGAGAGTCAAACTGTGGACCTTGACAAATTCCAGGCTCTAACGCTTCACTCTAGAGCTCACTGTCATTTTTGGATCATTAGTTTGTAGCCCTCTTAGGGTCTCTAGAGGAGCAATGAGAAACACACAGCACCAGATTGGTAATGGTGGAATTTTATGCACCAGGGAGGGAAACATTAGTTATGTAGTGTGATTTGGGGGAGAAGTGTTAATTTTCCTTTTCATCCTTGTCCTGCTTCCTCTCGCCCTTGGCAAACACACTGTGTTCAGTATGGAACTGCAGCCGAAGGGAAGGCTGACAAAGACCCCAGAGGGCTCCCCCAGCCCCTTGGTGTGGAATTTCAAGCTAGATGCTGCACCACCCTAGGAGTCTGGAGGTGTCCTTGCGCTGTCACGGACAATGTCTTGAACTGCAGACCCATGAGTGCCACCTTGTCCGCAAAGCCTGGCTGGTTGTTGCAATGAGTCATTCTTCCTCAGAGATGAATGTTTTCCTGCTCAAAATTGCAAAGAAAAGTTGCAAGTATTATATGTATCTTGAATTTTAGAGCTGGAAGGGCTCTAAGAAAAGTGCTTTCAATCTTTTTGACCATGATCCATAGTAAGAAATATATATTTATCTATAACCCAGTACACACACACATTCTATCTCACATATATTCTATTCCATACTATTGTTATTTATTCTATTTTATATTTTAATGTTTGTTTGACCCATTAAATTTGTTTCCTGAACCATTAATGGGTTATGACCTGTGACAGAGATAACAATTCTACTTTTCCATGTTATATTAGAAAATGCAAAAGCCCAGAGACATGAAGGTACTTGCCAAAGATCACACAGCAAATACTTACAGGCCAGTGACATCAGACACTGCAGAGTGGTGAGGTCAATAGGGCCCAAACACAAAGCTCTCTCTGTACTAACACACACACACACACACACACACACACACACACACGCTCACACACACAAGTGCTACAAGCTCTGGGAGCCAGGTGAGGGCTGCAAACAGGCAGCTAACCAACAAAGTTCACATTGTCAGCTTCTGGTGGCCAGAGTGCTGAGGAGGTAAGGGGAGTGGAGAGTGGGGTGGGGGGTGCCATCTCTCCTTCATAGCATTAGTAACTCTTCTTTTGTAACAACACCTTCCACCCCTTGCACACATTCCCATTTGGTGCAAGGATCTCATTCCAGGCTTCTTGTCTTCCCAGCACTCCCCTGCATTTCCTGATATCAGACCCACAGATTAAAAAACCCATTGGAATGTTCCCTCCAACGTCAGAATTCACAGGTCTGTGCTCCCTTGACTCTGATGGCCTCCATTCTACCCTTCATCACCTGAGACGAGGCCAGGCCTTGGGCCGTTCCAGTGCTGGAAACTGTTCTCAGGTCTTTTCCTGGGTAATTGCCCATGTTCATCTCACTTGTCCACTCTTGCAGCCCCAGTTCCAGCAAGCACTCACTAAATGCTACTGTGTGCTGGACAATGTATGAAGAATGCAAGACAGTAAGTTTGGTAATACATACTCCTTGTGCTCCAGAAGAACCGGTCATGGGATAGACAGACAAATAAGAATCAAATCCAGGGTGGTGCATGCCGGTGTGGGTACCGGCTCTGTTGGTGGCAGTAATGCCAGTGTCTGGTTGTGCTTTCTGTGTCGGCCTCTATTCTAAATGCTTTATGGATAGGAATTCAGTCACCTTAACAAGTTAGTGTGATTGAGCTGGTGGACCTTGGAGGCAGGATTCACAGCCAGGCATCCCAGCTCCAGAAGCCAGACTAACAACTTCCCCCCCTACCATCAGTGATGAGATACACACGTGGCTGTGGGGCCCACGGTACCTAAGAGAGAACACAGCGGAGAAGGAGCTCCCTGACATGAATCTAAATATGTCTAAATTTAGAGTTAGCCATTTGGAGATGATGGCTTGAAAGGAGGTGAATCAGGCAGAAAGAGCAGAGTTGAAGGCAAAAAATGGCAGAAAACACAGGTAAAACAAATGATTTGGCCTGGTTGGAATGTAGAATGCATATGTGGGTCAGGCAAGAGATAAGGTGGGGCAAGATATGAATTTAATTTGTTTTTGTCCCCTGGCACATAATATTTTGGGCTGAAAAATGTAAAATGCTGTGGCTTCCTTGAAATCTGTATCACTGACAACCAGGGGTTTTCCTTCTTTTTTTGAACCAAATAGTGTTTTGCTTGATACTGCCCTCAGGGCATCTGCACTGGGCCTCACACTGTAACCGCCCTGCCTTCCTGTCACCCTCTGCTGGAGTTTTGGCCCCCTCACCTCCACCCCAACCCAGAGCAGGCTTCGCTTAGTGGACACTCATTTATTTACATACCCCACTAGTCCCAGGAGGGATTCAGGGGAGTGCACTTTCAGCGCTTTGCACAGAAGAGTCTCTGATTCAAACAGACAAACGCTGATCAGGTCTGTTGATGGAAACCAAGTATGCATCTTATGGGCTGTGGAAGTCAGGGGTCTAGAGAGGGAAAGGGTAGTTTAGGGAGGACTGGGTCTGCAACCCAGGACCGGCAACAGCCGGCTATGTGGAGAAGAGGAGGGCTGACAGCCGCATCCTGATTTGGTGGGCCTCTGGAAGCACAGCTAGAGCTCTGGCAGTGACCCTAGGTGGGTGGGGTGTCTACTCTCTGTGGGGGCGTCCCGCTCCAGGCCCTTTTCAGGGCTCAGCCAGGAGGTTGCGGCACAGGGGATTGAGTGTGTATGTTCATGCATGTTTGACACGGGCGCTGCCCTAGACAGGCTCTGTCACCAACACTAACATGCGTAGTGGGCCAGGGCCTCGGCACCCGCCCTCGGCCACCCCTGCCCCGGCTGCTGAGGATGCCATGCAGCCCAGTGGCTGTTTTAGACTTGGTCCCCACTGCAGGGACTGCATGTTCCTGGAGTGGAAGCCCAGGGGCCCAAATGGAGCTGGGGTTGCTGCCAGTCGGGAAGCAGGGCTGGGCCACACGGTGGGTTTGCACCTTGGCCGCACTCCCTGGCTGAAGTGGTTGGAAAACAGCTGTGGAGTCTGGCTGATTGGACCATCGCCACCACATCACCTGAGGCCTTTTCTGTGCAGGTAGCTCTCCCCTGGCATACCCTGTGGCCAGAGCAAGTGCAGGCTGTGGATTGGGACCCAGACCATGTGACTCCAGCTTTTCGGACACATCACCTCTCTGAGCCTGGGCAGCCTCACCTGTGAATGGGGAGTAACTTGTCCCTCAGGGGCTGCTTGAAGCTTAAGTGTGACCAGCCCCTGTCACACAGTAAACACACCCCAAGGCTAGTTTTCCTTCTGGAGCCTGTGACTTGGAGCACACAATGAGCTACACTCATCTAAATTATTCTGGATTTACAATTTTAAGACGTTGTATTTCTTTTTTAAAAAATCTGTTTTAAACCACCCCTGATTTCTTCAGTTTTATTTTTTAAGAATGTGGGCTAGCCACTTCCTCTGTGTTGGTGGGGGCACGAAGCCCTGAGCAGCTGCTTATGACATTTCATCAGCATGATGACACGGGAGCAGGGCAAGGACACCCACGAGGAGGCAGGAGCCCATCGGCGTTAAGATCCTGCGCACGCCCTTCCCATGAAAGCCCAGGTGAGTCAAATGCTGCAGGGGCAACTGTAGGAGGCTCCGGGCGAGGAGCAAAGTGGAGGGTGATGAGGAGGCGGAGGCCGGGGTGACCAGGGCCAGCATTTACCAAGACAGGACTCTTGGCTTTGTGGTAGTTCTGCTTGAGGCCCTTCAAACGCATTTGACTATGTGAGATCTGGCCTATTATCCTGAAAGAAAAAGATATACAGGACGAAGAAATATCTCAGTGGTGATGTGCCTCGCCTGAGATACCCTGGGGCCTCATGCCCGAGTCTTCGTGACCTAGATTTCCTGTCCTACAAGAGCCCCGGAAAGCTGGCCCTCTATAAGCACCTACCATTGATCAGGCTCCTACTCCAGTGGCATCACACCTTGGCCTGATGACCTCCACGGTCCCTCCCACCTCTCTGCTGTCCTGTCACTTGCGGAAGCTCTGCTGCGTGTTTCAGGGAAGCGAAAAGAAAATGCATGGGTGCCTGTTTACTAAGCACCAGACATTGCCTCTTACTCTAATTCACATGTGGATTCTCATCCGACTTTTAGTGAAAAATATCAAACACCTTGATTCAATAATTATTAACATTTTTCCACATGGTTCTTCTGTCTTTGTCTATCACCTGACTTATGAGTTTAAGCAGTAGACAACTTGAGATTTTACCCCTAAATATTTCATCCTGCATCTCTTAAGATTAAGGACATTTTATTGCATAATCACAATTATCACACCTAAGAAAATTAACAGTAGCCCCTTATTTATATCCAAGTTTAAAAGTCATTCCAGATTAAAATGTCCTTATCCCCAAAGCTTTTTTAGTTTTAGTTTTTTTTTTTTTAACCAAGATCCAGTCATGTTCTGCATATTGTATTTGGTTAAGCAAGTTACACAGGAACAGCTTCGGATGTGGGTTTGTTTGGATTCATGACTCGGGCTTCAGAAGAGTCTGCGCCAAAGTCTGGTAGAAGAACCCACATTCTGGAATCATCTGGTTGCTTTCTTGTGTTTATTGTTGCCACTTAGTCCAAAACAAGCTGTTTCTCTGGTACATCTTGCTAGTGGCCCTCTTTGCCTTCATTTAATACCTTCTGGCCCTCGTGGGCCTTTGATATTCTGCTGAGGCTCTACGGCTGGGTGGAGGGCGGCAGTTCCAGGCACACTGATTTCCAGAGGATTCGTCACCCCCACGTGCCTTTGATGGCGAGGAGGGTAAAGGAACTGAAGGTCTGCTGTTTTTCCCTCCGATCCAGTCCCAGGCTTGCTGGGCTTCCTCCTGCTGAGGTGGAGAGCTGAGGAGTGATGAAGGGGGGGACGGGTGGCTTTAACAGTCTTGTTTTAACTTCTGCATCTGTTTGTTTCCCTTCTTCAATAGCGACAAGTGGGAATCATTTCCCTCTTGTGCTGATTAAAATTTTTTTTTAATGAAAAGGAACACAGGATTTTCTAGCATTCAGAAGTCATAGTGTTTGGCTGAAGAAAGGCTTCATTGCACACTGAAGGTGGAGCTTCCATCTTCAAAAATAAAGTGTTTTAGATTCTCAAAATGGCTTTAAATACACAGTGCCTGAGTTCTCTTCATGCTGACTTTTCCCTGACCGTCTCCCAGGCTCATAAGCCTCACACTGTCCAGATTCCTCTTCGGTGCTTGTCCCACTCCTCAATCTCACAGGGACCTTTTTGAAATGAGAAACAATATTCTTTCTTGCTGAGTAATTCTTGCAAATCTATTCTTTCAATGTTCATTTCTTAAGTTATTTGTCCTATTTCCGTCCTACTTAAAAATAAAAGGTGGATAAACCAAATTGGTTAAATTAAAAGGTGTTGTCTTTCTCTGAACTGATTATCCTCTGGCCTTTATGACAGTCACAGGGCACCTAATCCATGCATGCCAGGTGGTGACTGTCACCAGGCTTGTGAGTTACTTGCGCTCTAGCAGAGGCAGAGTGAATTGGCCCAGCTCTGAGGGTATCACTTGTCCTTGGAGGACAACTGTTTCATAGGAGCTGGAAGAGCCCTGTGTGGGGTCAGCATCCTTTACAGCCTTGAGGTCAGGAGAAGGATGAATCAGTGAAACATGCTGGCCTGAAAGGCAGGGGAGGTGTCACGAGAGAGAAAAGCAACACTTATGGGAAAGAAGATGGAAGAGTAAATGTGAGAATAAGTGGGGAAGGGAGAAAGAAGGAAATGGGAGGGTGATGGGGGAATTGCAGGGAAAGAAGAGAAAGGGTCTGAACTGTATCACAGACTAGGTTTGGTAGAAGGAACTCTCCTGCGAGGGTTGGAAATCATGTTTCCCAGTTGTGTGTTTTCTGCACATGGTGCTATCCAGGAAATCTGAGGAATTTGGTTGTAAATCAAGCATGTTGGGAAATTTAGTGCCTCTTTTTATTAGTTACTAGTATTTATGAGTACTTACCATATACCATTCACTTATTCAAACACTTGGCATGAATTATGTTATTTATTTCTCACCTCCAGCCTAGAAATTAGGTTTATTCTTATCCCCCTGCCCCTCACCTTGCTTGCTAGCAGAACCCTAGTAGTTTGGGTAAGCAGGGTGCCTACCCCCACCCTAGCCCCAGGGGATAATGTTAACAACCTAAACATATCCTGGCTCTTGGATGCCTATAGCCTTCCTGTACATTTTCCAGCCGCCACTAGAGGCAATGTGACCCACTTCTGACCAGTAAGGTTTAAGGAGAAGTCAGCTGGAGGTTTCTGGGAAAGCACGTTTCCCTGCTTGCCCTTTTCTTTCTTACTACTTGGATGATGGCATGAATATGCCACACTTGACGGCTGTGGCAGCCACCTTGCAACCATGAGGCAACAAGCCCGAGGAAGAATGTCATGCTAAGGATGGCAGAACAGAAAGTGAGAGTGTCCTGGGCCTGAGGATGTTGTTGGACTGCTATGATAGACTTGGATTCAGCTTCCTGCACCCTTCTTTGTCTGTGAAATAGTTAGATGTCACTGTGACTGTTGGAAATTTGTCAGGTTTAGCCAAACTTGCAGCTGCATGTATATCAACTGATGTGGAAACAAAAGTGAACTTTGGACCCAGAAAACGTGTTCTGTTTCAGGCTGATAGGTTGCCATGCGAGTCCCACGCACTTGTTTCTCTTAATTGAGGAACAAAGATGAAATGCAGCAAATTATAGGAAAACAGATGTTTCAACTATCTAAAAGATTATTCTATTTTACTATCTAAAACCAGAACAATAATGATACATATTTCAAGTAAACTCTAGATCACACTACAAAACTTCCTTTCAAAGGACACATATTCAACTTTTCTCTGCATCATTTTCATACAACCGCTGACCTTTTTGCTTCTATCCAGGACTGTAAGTTTGTGCCCAAATGATTTCACCTCACCCCTACACCTTCTGTTTTATGAATCCTCATATTCCCAACATCCAGTAGGAACTTGATAAATGCTTGTGGCATGGAATTAAATAGCATAATGATCCTTCTATTGAACAGCTATCAAAGTCATCAGCTTCTTAGGAATTACAAGGACATATTCATATTTTTCTGGTCTTGAGCGGTGATTTCTCGATAATTACTAAAAATTTAAAGCAAGGCAAATTGCTGAAGAGAGAAGTCTGATAAGTTATTGATAGAGAAGTCTGATAAGTTATTGATAGAGAGTGGTCAACAAACTGAACTGAACAGATTAGGCTTTAAAAAAACTGTATGTTCTGGACAAATGTAAAATGCAGTTAAAGTAAAATATGGCATTTTATTACATTATTGTCAGGGCAAAAAGAATTTAAAGAATTTTTCAAATATGGCTGGTTTACAACCAGAGAGCAATTAATACAGGGAGGACTAGCATTCCACTATTAAGTGCTTCATTTTGTCATAAACTTGGGGATGGCTGGGTCAGATCATGGCTTCCTCTCTGTACAGAGAGTTACATTCATAGGGGACTCATTCCCTGGCATCAGGAATCCCACTTAATGCAAACATGCTTTCCCTTTTGGAAGATGCCAGTTAAACCCAAAGGCTCTCTAGCTGCTGCAGTCACTATTACTACTGCTACACCAGCCCTTGTTTCTGGGCGCCAGGGGCTCAGGCTGTGGACGCCGCCCACACTGTGGTCCTAGCCTCAGGCCACCCCGAGGTCCACCTGGGGCTCAGCTGCGCACTGCCTGGACAGTGACAGTCCTCTCTGAGCTGCCTGTGTGAAATGGGGGAAAAAAGGCAAGAACCTCAAAGGCACTCCTTGCAGTGGGAACCAAAGGAGAGCAATACCGCAATTTAAGTTGCCTCTGAAAGAACTGACGGATGGATGGATTTAGAGATGGGTGCAAAGAACTGAGGGGAAGAAGTTTTTTTTTCTCATCCTTGGATTTTTGTTTTTCTCATCCTTGGATTTTACTTTTAGGGAAGAGTCAAGGAATTTAAAGGAAAAGATCTCATTTTTTTCTTTTCAAAATCATTATGGCTTAAGGTATTAAATAGTGTTAAAAGCAAATGTCCATAATTACAATTTAGCATGCCCTTCAAAATCACAGGAAGAGCAATAATAAAAATGATTTCTAAACAATAATAACACTTCATGTTTGTTTAACCTAACTTTTCCATTTTCTCTAATTGCAGCTATATGTAAACATTTTCTTACACTTCTTCTGTTGCAATTATTCTAAACGACCTTTATTCATAGTATAATGATAAATTATAATGAACTGAAAACTCATTAGCAATGTATTCATGAGGAATCAAAATAGCTTCAGAATTCAACACTAACCTAAATGTAAATTTTTGCTTATTACAATATGGCAATCATTTATAAAGTAGCGAACACAACCGAAATACTTGAAGTTCTATAACTTGTGTTGCCTAGAACTATTTAAGCAATATCAACTTTCAACTTTTATCTTGTGGTGATATTCTCTCCTGACCCAGAATGGAATCTTGGTTACAGGAAGACTGATAGACATGTTCCTGGCCTCTTTGGTGACCACGTGACCCAGTTCTGACCAATTAAGTTTTAAGGAGATGTCTCTAGGGGGCTTCTGGGAAAGCTTATTTTCCTTTGATAAGAGCCAAGCAAGTTTCCAACTCCTCCTCTTTCTAGAACAATAACAACGCCACACACACACACACACACACACACACACACACATTTATATAATTCAAAGTTCATTAGGAAGGTCGTACAAGATTAAAAAACAAAACAAAGCAACAAAATCTAGTCTTTTCCTTCAAAAACCTAGTATAGTCTTGCTTAATTTTCATTTTCCAGATTAGCCATGATTTTCACAAGGGTAGGGACACACTATGTGGCACACACTGAATGAAGGTAGCTGCAGGAAATAAACTCCACGCATGGTTTTAGTTCTTCCCATGGTTACCACTAGACCTTAGCACCTCCTTGTTAGAGTTTAAGGTGGTGGTTGTGCCATTCACCTTCTCATACCTGTTTTTAGTTTCTGCTGGGAATATGAAATGAAATTTATAGTGGGGAAATGAAAGTGTTTTCTCCTGCCAGAGAGGATGGGGAATCCTATTGGTTGGGTTGAATATGAACTGATTCAAGAGAACCTCCGAAATGCTGGTTTCAAGGCTTGTTCCTTAGTTTGTGATTTGCCTCCAGTCCTTAAACATGAATGCTGAAAGTCCCATCCACTTCAGGGATTGGTTAGTATGGTTCCTGTTAATTAAGATTTTATTTTGTTAAGAAAAAAACAGAATGGGGCTGACAAAGCAACAGAAAAGCAGTAGATGAATTCTCTTATGACATTCAAGCTGCAGTATTTGACTTTATTGTTGCTTCATTTCACTAACATTCCTTTTATCTTAAGAATGGCTTCTAAACTTGATTAACATCAAAAGGATTTTCTTAAGTATTTTAACTGAACATGGCACTGTACAAAGAGGCTTCAACAAACCAGATCCTTGTTATTTAGAAAGTTAAATTCACAGACATGAAGCAGAAATATTTACGGGATTTATTGCTTTATGCAAATGAAGGTTGTTCCTACATGTACTTTGCATGATTAAAAATAGCTAATACTGAGTCCTAACTGCCCCAGGCCTTGTTTGGACACATTTTTTAAGTCCCCCAACAGCAACGTAGGAGGTGAACATGGCAAATTGAATAAACTGCCTATGGAAGGCACACAGCTGTGACATCAATCCAGGTCTGGACTGGAGGCCCATTCCTTAACCCTTTGACCTACCCGTTTGGCTTATAACCTCCCAACTAACAGCCAACTATGCCAGCTCAGCTTCCAGAGAAGCAACTGCCTGGAAGCAGGGCAGATATCGTGACACCATGTGACATGTACATGGTTTCTTAGGTCACATCACTGGGGAGTGAGACAGTATTGGGTTAAGTGCTGTTAAGAACAGGGCAGTCCTCACAGAACAGAATGGCCAGTCAGACTCCATGCCACTCTGAAAATGAAATCTGGACATTTGAGACTGCAGACTATTTAAAAGAGCTTTTTATTTAATCTCCAGGTGAATCTTAATGGGGAACATTCATGATGCCAGATTTCCCTCTAAGCCTCTGCCCTCACATGTCCCCTCTCAGTACTTCTAAACTTCCAAGCAGAAAAGACTATCATTGCCTCTTCTGCCTCAGAGCCACCATTCCTCAACCCTTGCAGTCTTCTTCTGCCTCCACCTTCTGCTGGAAGCACTCTTCCAAGGGTCAGCAGTGGCAATGAGCCATCATGACAATGGTTTCTTGTGGATTTACTGGGTGCCAAACACTGGGCTCAGCCCTTTGTTTTCACAGGAGGGAGAAACCTGGAGAGCCACAGGGCCGTGCAGGGTTTACATCTGGTTTTGTCTGAGTTGGTTCAGTTTTCAAAAGTTAAGTAGACATTGGAAAACCAGCATATTTAGACAGATATCCAACTTTTTGGCATTGCTGTCCAGTTTGCTCCAGTCCTCATTGTGAACACATATGCACTTGGACATTTGTCACCTCCCTCCTGCCCAACCCCTGTGGGAACATGACTGACCATCCATGCTTTACACAAATATTCTGGTCAGGATTAGATAGTTGCCAGGAAAAGAGAACCACACAAACTAGCTCGGGGTAAAAGCTGGCGGTGATTGAACAGCAGCCCAAGGGCAGGAACAGTGGTTGACCTGGATTCATAGAGCTGAGGCTGAAAGTAAGACAGCCAGCTTCCTTGGTGTCTCTGCTTTTCACTCCATGGTGGCTCCACTCTGCTCTCGTCACAGACCAGCTTCCTCTTCTTCCTCTTCATTTCAGTTCTCTCATTGCCTCAACTTGCTCAAAGGTTCTTATCCCACCCTACTGCCTTGCAGCATCCTCCTTTAACATCCTCCTGCAAACTTCCTTAGTCTTTCTCTTTTCCAACTGTAAATTCTGAAAGAGGACCAGCATGTATTTTCAAGCCTGGTATATATGTCATAAATTACTTCTAAGCTGCAGCAGGTCACACTGCGGGAAGTACTCAGAGGCGGTGGACTTGGGTAGCCTTCAGACACTGTAAGGCATAATTTAGAGAATATGCTAAGCATGGTTAATCCTCATGACATTCTTGAGTGATAGCCATTACTTACACTCATTTTATAGACATGAATACTGAGGCTTAGACAGTGGACCAAAATTGTCTAAATTGGTTAAGTGGCAAAGCTGGAATGTGAGCTCAGGTTACCTACCTAACAAATTTAAAGCCTCCGTTTTTATGATCAGCTTTCTTGACTCCAGGCCAAGTAACACTCTTGCTCTTCTCTGCTTCCTCCACTTAGCGCTATTCTCTAACTCAGCGATACTATACTTTTTTGGTTTCACACCTCTCATCACTCCTTTGCTCTTCTAAACTCCTGTTCTCCTTCCAGTTCCCAAATGTAGGACCTCTCTCTGAGGGGCTTTTCATGTCTCTCTCTGTACTTTCTTCTCTGGCAAAGTTATGTGCTTTTACAGACTTGGTTAACTCAGGGATACCATGATTTCAACCTGGGGTTCTTGGGCTCACATGTCTCGCACCCAAAAGTTGACTGTGGGTAAGATTCAGGGATTTCATGAACTCAAAGAGAAAAAAATACATCTTTTTATTTTGACTAAACTCTAACTGAAATTGACCAATTTATTCAATTATGAATGTAGGCAACAGACCACTATTATAGCAGCAAACACTTGTGACTTTGTATTTTAACATTTTCCAGTTGTTGCAAATATCTCAAAATTTTATATTTTCCCATATTTCAAAATCATGGTGACTATTTGACCCACTACTGAATCTTGATATTCAAGGCATTAATTAATATATACATTG
Source organism: Smutsia gigantea (assembly GCA_032199065.1). Taxonomy (NCBI): domain Eukaryota; kingdom Metazoa; phylum Chordata; class Mammalia; order Pholidota; family Manidae; genus Smutsia; species Smutsia gigantea. Next base: position 16,470 of record JAVSCE010005250.1, read on the forward strand.
CCATATAAAAAATGTGTTCAATAAAATGTGTCTTGTAATATAAATAGCTTCCTTTGTAATCCTTTTATTTTTTGAGTGGGTCCACAAACTTCAGCCGACTGATAAAAGAACCTCCGCTTTCAAACACTATCCTGCTAACTAACATTATTATGACAACCGTATGTGTGATCATTGCTGTTGTATACCTTAAATTTATACAATGCTATATATCAATTATGGCTCAGTGAAGCTAGAGGGAAAAAAGGATACTGTAGCCAGATGGTCTATCACGATCTGGGAGGGGATCAAGTCTCCAGCAATACCGGGGCAATTTCCCTGAGGCCTAATGACCTATGGGTTCTGAGTTGTCTCCAGGTTTCAGATGCATGGCCAGTGCACTCCTGCTGGTGTCCATCTGGGCCTTACCTGCCATGCCAGTCTGCTTTCTGTCCTCATTCCTCTCCCACTAGTTCAGTCTGGGTCTCAGCTCCACACAGCCACTGATGGATCCTGGGCTGCTCACACTCTGTGCTGCATACAAGCTCCAAGATATAACCATTTTCACACAGGTGGAAAGAGCAGAGCGTCTTCAGCCCAGCCTTTTCCTCCTCAGAAAGCTTACAAATTAAGTAAAAACTCTTCAGGGCATTTTCGGTTGCACAAAGCAGAAACCTACTTGGAAACCTGCTTGGGTCTTAAGTCAGACAAGCAATTTAGGATATGGATACAGGAGCACCACACAGACTGGAGAACAGGTGAACCATAACAAGGGGAGGCAAGCTTTTTCTGGGTGGGGCCAGATGGGCTTGGCGCCCGCACGGTTTCTGTCACTGCCAGATAACAGGGAGAGGAATGTGTTCCAATAAAGCTTTATTTACAAGACAATCAGCTGGACTTGGCACACAGTCCCCATTTTAGGGATCCTGGACCTCCCTCACCCTGCACATGGCTGCTCTTCCTGACAGCTTCTGCGGGCTCTGGGCACCCGGTCACAGACTAGGCTGGAGCAGGGCTTGGAGTCCTGATGGGACGGGGCTGGGGCGCCACTCAACGGAGCCCCACCGCCACCCGCGGCCGTGCCCGCCGAGTTCCCTCCAGCACCGCCGCCGTTCTGGAGCCTGAGGGGCCGGCACTGCAGGCGCTCGGTGCCTTTCGGGGACTCGGCTGTTGGTCCACCTGCCAAGCTGAGCAATTCCAACTGGAGGCGATGCTGACCTTTAAGAAAATTGTTTTGGGCTTTACGTGAATACTCCCCCTCCAGCCACGCCAGCCCAGACTATGGACGTGCGCGGAGCTTGTCCTACCATTGCCTTGCAGAAAGCAGCCAAGTCCCCAACGGTACCTTTTCTCGCTGCACTGAACTGAAGGGGACTACGACAGAGGCCGCTGACCAGGACGGATGCGCTATAAATGGAAATACTCAAACCGCCCTGAAATACAAGTGCTGCAGAACCACTGGTGTTAGCGCGAGAAATTTCCCTGAGGCAGGGGCCTCACCGTGTCACCCTTTCTAGAACAGCAGCTACCGCGGCTCCAGAACCTGCTCGGCTCCGGCGGCAGCCCCGTTGCGGCCTGGACCCCCGGACTGAGAAGGCCTGGCGCCCGGGACCCAGGACCCCGAGCCCGCGGCCAGCGGCGGCTCCCGGCGCGTCAGCACGCGGGACTCGCACTCTGCGGCCTCTCGGGCGGCGCGCCGAGGCTCGGAGGGCCCAGGCGGAGCCCTGGCGTAGGGAGGGTCCCAGGGTGGGCGGCGGGCCTGGCGCTTGTTTTCCTCCTCAATTACAGTTCCACCGGGAAGGAAAAACAGCGGTCGTGTTCTCCTCTGGTCTCCAAGTGCCAGCGTCCACAGAAAAAGCAAGTCTCTCATTCACCTAAAGGAAGCACCTTTCAGCAGTCCCCGAGCTCCCCGTCCGTGTCCCCGTCCCCCGCGCTCCCAGCTGCACCTCCCACCGCCACCCCCGCTGTCCCTCGGACCCCTCCCCCGCCGGCTGCCGACCCCTCCCCACAGCCCCCTCCTCACCCGCCTCCGCCGGCCCCGCCCTTCCCCGCCCCGCGCGCGGGAGGTCCGGACGCGACGTTCCCCGCGGCTCGAGCGCGCCTGGCGGCCCTTCCGGGTGCGGCTGCTCGGAACCCGTGAGCCGGCACGCTGCGGCACGGACCCGCGGGCTCCGAACCGGGCCCCGGAGCCCCCAGCCCAGTGTTCTCCCCGCCTCTCCCGGAACCTCGCCCCTCGCCGCAGCCCCCGGCCTCGGGTTTCCGCCCCGCGCACCGGGTCCGCACGGCCGGCCTGCGGGCAGCCCCCTCCCCTCGCAGTTCTCCTGGTCCTCCTCCTCCCCCTGCCCGTCCCTCCTCTGCTCGCTCGGCCGGGGCGCTGGGCTGTGTCCGCGGACCCAGCGGCTGGGAGCCTGGTCCCGGCGACCTTCGGAGACCTGAGCGCCGGTCCGGCAGCAGCACGAGCAGCGGCCCGTCCGGGGCGGCGGCAGGATGGCCATCCGCGTGTTCGTCGCCTCCTCCTCGGGCTCCGTGGCGGTGAGCGCGGGGCGCGGGGACGGCCGGTGACCGTCACACCGGGACGAGAGCGGAAAGGGTGGGGGGGGCGCCGGCAGGTGACCGTCCCAGGGCGACAGCAGTGGGATGGGCGGGGAGCAGAGGTGGGCAGGGGTCCCTGCTCACCCAGCGCCCATCCGCCCGCCCGCCCGGCCTGAGGGGGCCGGGCCCCGGGTGGGCTCGGAATTTGGGGAAGGGACGTTCAGACCTCGGCGTCCCGCCCCCCTGGTGTGGTGGTTCCCTATTCCGGACCTTCGCCTGGCCCTTTCCCCGGGCTGGTAGGCTTCTCTGTTGGCTGGCCTGGTCCGGGTGGACAGTTTTAATTGGGAATTGCTCTCTACCCTCCCTCCTGCCACCGAGTCCATTTCTTTAGTTTTATTCCAACGTAGAGATCGGTAAACCAGGTTTTGCCCTGTGCTACCAGATTTTGTCTTTTTTTTGTCTGCTTTTGCCTCGAGTGCTATAAATATTTTCATGTAAATGTGTTTGTTCCTTTCCCTGTAATTCTGTAGTCAGCTTCATCTTGGGAATGTATGAATTGTGGTCTCTTTAATTAATTTTTTTTTGGTTGATAGTCTTGAAATTTTTTAGGAAGTTTTTTTTTTTTTTAGGAAGAAAGGTTAAATAGCTAGACGTCAGACCTTAAAGAAAAATCCAGTAGTGTACTTGGTAGCCCACTAAGACATATAACAATGTTTTACAAGATTATTAGGACTTGGTTTCCTTTGCTAAGAATTAAACTATAGACTTAAGAGCTCTTTGGTGAGCTCTTAATTAATTAAATATATCAAAAAAGTGCAATATCGATTGCTTAAAATTTGGTCTGGCCAATTGCCTGCACAGCCACAAACAGATTCTCCCAAAATAGATTTCTGAAGCAGGTGGGATGGAGGATGGAATAAAATATTGTTTGCAAGTCCTTTTACATCACTAAGGCTTTTTATTTAAAAAGAAATCAACACTGTGGTACAAAAAAGAACCCATTTTGCATTGGGAACAATAGATGGGAAACTCCAAATTACTTTTATATGCAGGCATGCCCTGGTCCGAGTCCTGGTAGTTGTGGTGTTTCTAGTTATTTGTGGTTGCTTAGTCATTCCTGCCTTTTATACATTTCTCCACTGAAGCTACACTTCATGTGTTTGGAAACCCTTACTGTTTTATGCATAGATTTTTTTCAAATCACTGCTTCACAAGAAGTGAAGCAAGGTTTTGCTTTCCCCACCAACTGGCTGGCTTCATTAATTGTTCCAGTAGCATTTTACTTATTGCAGAGGGGAAGCTTTATAGTATGAAGAAGCCTAGGTTAGGCTTTGTTGGTTAAGTCAGTCAAAACTTGAGGTAATTCTTTGGCTTATCTTGTCCTTAGGTAGTATATCCAGATAGTTCTGGAACCTGCATCTCTGTTTCCTCAGTTCCACTAACAAATATTTATTGCCTGTCTGCTACATGCCTTTTTAATTTTTAAATTTAACACGTGAAGCTCGATCAAAGAGACCTAAGTTTTGATGCAGGCTTTGACTAGTGGAGTAAGCTTGGATATGGCACTCCATCTCTGCCTTTTTCTTGTGCAGAATGAAGTACTACGGTGAATAACTCGGTATTGCATGCTAGCTTTAAAATGCTTTGACTTCATCAATTGGGCAAATGTTGATAAATCCTCGTAACAGCTTCTTTTACTTCAATAGTATACATATCAGTCTCACAGGGAACTCTTCCTGTGTCCTACTGTGGTGCCTCAGGCCCCTGCCCTTCTGGTGGTATGTGTTCTGACATGGTCTGATTTGAGCTGGAAGACATACCCTGTTACCACATACAAACAGCCCATAAACGCTGATTATCTATTTTAATGGACTTTTTCAAATCTGACAGTCCTCAGTCACTAAGTCTCTCCAATTTTAATATTAGTGTCAGTGCAGTTCTTCTCTAATAATTTAGTATCAGTGCTTTTAGTGATGAAAGTTTGTGTGTATTTGCAAGAGTAGTGATTTCCAAGAGATGGTGAAGCTGTGTAGGTTCTCTGTTGGGCTGCGGAAGCTAATAGGGCTCATAACATTAAGCTGTGTTAAACTTTGATGGCATAGCCATAATGTTTCTACTCCAGCAGTGTTGTGTTGACCTTTCGTGTTTTATTTGGTGACTGACTGTGACCAGGAAGTGCCTGGGAGAACAGATAATTCGATTTCATGATCAGTTTGGTTTTAGCTGAAGTTTGTTAAACCACAGGAAGGCATGGAACTAGAATTAATTAGACTTAGCTATGTCCCAGGAATTTCTAAACACTTGCTCATCCCTGATTGGCAATAGATTTAAACAACCTATTTAGAGAACATACTATATGAGGATTGTTGTGACTTCCCTGAATTCTCCAGCTTCACACATAGCAGTGGTAGTTGATAAAATTAACACTAAGGGATGATTGGCCTGTTACCTAGCTCCAGGAAATATGCTTTTACTAAGAAATAAAAGAGATGCCCCATTATTTGCTGTGGATATCTGAAAATTACATTTCAAATGCAGTTGGCATTGTTGCTGTCATTCCCATTGTAGTGAAAGACATTTTATTTCAGTCCTAAGGAAACAGTATATTCATAGATGTGCCACTTTAAAATTTAATTTATTCTGGTTTAATACCCAGAAGGGGAGGTCTTTGTAACTTAATTCAGGAAATACATTAATATGGATTTTTAATTAGAAACATTGAAATCAATCAGTTTTTTCATTCACTAGTTATCTTATTCACTCAACAGTTATTTTCTAAGGGTCTGCTGCTTGCGTAGCTCTGTACTCCCTCTTGTAGGGAACTGAAGGAGCATAGAGGGTGTCCTCAAGGAATTCACGTGAGGACCAGGTGGGGAGATAAGATAAGAAAGGTATAAAACAAGCAGTTATAAAGTACAGCCCAAGGACACATGCCTCTTTCAGGAACATTATTATCAGAGATAGAGATAATATAGGCAGCAGAGGGATGCATTGCAGGATGTCAGTTAAGAGGAAATGTGCCAGTAATCATAAAATATGCATGTGGGAGCCTTAGGCAGATGGCACAGAGAGGGATTGAGTTAGATTTGGAGCCTGGGAAAGAGTGTGTGAGCCTACCTTGTTCAGGCTGGAAAGTCAGGAGCTTTGGGTAGGAGAGGGCAGGCAGCAGAGGTCCCTGTGCAACTCTTTTGAGTACAGAGTAGACTAAATTCCTGAAAGAAGCCCATGATAACAAACAGATTCCATAGTGCTCAGCATCTCAGATATGTCTTCAGAATCTGCAGCTTGCCCGCTATCTGGAGCCTTTGTCCCAGGGAAGGGCCCCCTGGTTTGTGATTTTAGAAAAATCTTTAACCCTCTGCCTGCCCTGATTAAAATTTCTCAAAAAGAAAATAATGTCTTTAATTCTTCAGCCAAGTCTGAGCTTAGTTATTAGAGCTGGAAGAAAACTTAGAGATCTGTAGTCAAGTCCAATCTCCTAATTTCACAGAGAAGGACATTTGGGCATAGAGACTAAATGGCTTGCCCTGATATTTATGTCAGTCATTGCAGAACTGAGGGGTAAATGGAAGCTATCTGATTCCTGAATGTGTTCATTTATGCATTGATTGCCTCTTACATTCATCAAAGGGTCATTGAAAACCTACTCAATATCAGGTCCTGTGTTGGGTGCTCTCAGGTACTCTAGAACAGACTTAGACTTGCGCTCCCTGGCACTAATCAGTGCTGACTCTATAGCTCAAAAGCTTGGGATGCAAACCATTTAATCAAGGAGAATGGAGGACTGATGTTGGCTTGGGGGATGTTTCTGTGGGGTACAGTGAGATGAGCTAGACAGCAGTATGTCCGTGGGTGTTGGCAGGGGGACCGTCACGTGGAGCAAACGTTACAGAGAAATTAGAAGCTAAGTCAGGGCTACAATCATGCTTGCAAGGAGGAAACATATAGGAGCTGTACTTGGAATTGTCTTGCCCTTTGCATCTGTGGAAGGCATACCTCACTGCCTGCATGACTTACAACTATTTTAAACATGCAGTGGCCAGTTAAGCAGCTTATCTCCACAGATGCAGGGGAGCTTCATTGTGTGAGAGCCTCCGAAAGGAGGTCCAAGGAAGTTGAGTCAGGATACGGCCACACGGAATGGACTGGGCATTAATTCCTGTGTAATCCCCATGCCAGAAGGAGCTAGAGAGAGTAAAGCCTAGGCTGACCCATTGAATCCTCAGTGGCAAGGTTGTTATTTATTCCCATTTTACAGATGAAGGGGCTGATGTTAACTGAGCTGATTTAAGTCATAAGCAGTAGATGGTGGGATCCTGAGTCAAGCTCTGGTGTGGAGCAGAAGCTCCCTTTTGGGCACCAGGACACCCTGGAGGAATGTAAGTGTCAGGGCTGAGTGACACCCTTCTGTGTGCCGGCCAGGACAGCATAAAACTGCCCTGTCCAAAATACCAGCAGCCCCTTGACAAGGAAGAATGCAGAGGGGCATTGGCACAGGAGGGGCGAAGGCGGGTTCGGGAAGAGGTAGGGACGTGGGAAGTGGCTGGGAGGAGGAGGGGTAAGTGGGGGCTCAAGCCCAAGGATGCGGCTAGTGGGGAAGGCCTGGGAACTAGTTTCCTAGGGCTGCTGGCAACGTAGCCCAAACCGGGAGGCCCAAATGTAGAAATTTATATCCAGGTTCTGGAGGCTGGACATCAAGGTCCAGGTTGCTTCCTTCTGCAGCTCTGAGGGACACGTTCTCTGCCTCTCCCAGCTTCTGATGGTTTGCTGGACACTCGTGTAAATGCATCACCCTGTTATGACTTGGAGCCGAACTAGGGACCTCATCCTGACCTGGTCCTCACAAAGGCCCTGCTTCCAATGCCGTGATATTCATAGGGACTAGAGCTACTTAAGCATCAGCTTCAGGGGCACGATTCAACCCTTAACAGCATGCAGGATGAGGGTTGAAATTTTATAGAAATGTCCCATTTAGTTGGAAAGCCTAGGGGCATATGTCTTGAATCTTAAGGTCAGTAGCTAGATGTGGAATTACAGTCAGTGTGTGAAGTCTATTGCTACAAAGGGAGATTTGTTAATATCCCAATTGGAGACCTGACTTCGGTCTAGTTCTAGTTCATTTTACTATTTCCTAAATTTGATAATTTTTCCATTCTACAATAATATTTTAAACTTTTAAATATAAGTATCAAGGTCATGAACACCTTTATGAAATTAGGGACTTTTTTCCATTTGCATTAGGACATTTTTAATAAACATTTCTATTTGAGGAAATGAAATGAAATTTTGACAAATATGTATAATATAAAGAATAAGGTGGTTTCCACGTTGCAGGAAAGTAAGTTTTGTTTTTTCTGTGTTTTTCTTTTTTTTTTTTATCAAAAACAGAAAAGGAAAATAACTTGTGGAAAGAAAAACAGTTCAGCAGGAAATAGTGTGAGATACTAATTCTAAAAATATTTATTTAGATTCCTTCATGTTTAATTTATAAAAAAGTTCTAAAATGAATTTTTTTAATAAAGTTAGGATTGGGTGACTTAAAAAATTAGCATGATCTAGTGATCATTATCTATGAAAGTTTAAAATATTTTATTTTGAAATGCAGATTTAAAAAATAGAATAAAGAAATTATTAGTTCAATTGCTTAATGTCATTTTTTTAAAGTTACCCTCCAAATTCTAAATTCAGGAGAGCCTTTTTGCTATCAGCAGTTTTTCAGCAGGAGCTTTAATGGGTGTTACTGTAAATGAGGAGTGTGTAGAAACTTGCATTGCTCTGAAACTGCATGGCTGTATTTATTATTTTTATGTGATCAATTTCATATTATACTGTTTATCCATTCTACAAAAAAGGCTCTTAGCTTTCCTAATTAAAGATTTAATGAAATTTAATTTTTTCTATGAAATGGCAAATGCTTATTAACATTTTGAGGGAAATTTTCTATTTCTGATTCTGTACAGATTCTGTACAGTTTTTTTTTGGTGTTCTTTATTGTTTTAGCTTAAAAGCATGTCATTGAGCCTTTCTGTTGAGTGTGTGTTGGATGGCTAGTGGTTGGTGTACCACCGTCCAGTTCTCGGGGCTGGCTGGGGTGCTGGGAGAAGTGTGGGGCACAGGGAGGTGGGGACTGGAACCCTGCAGTTGAGCAGTCCCAGCCTAAGACAGGTCAGTTCCCCACTGTCCGTCTGTATCTGAATTTCTTTGCCAGCACTGGTTAGTTACTGAGGAACTGGACTGTGGTAGTTTAAAGTTGGTGGTGTTATTGATGTTTGGTTGAATATTATCAAACTCTAAAGAAGAAATCAACCTAGGAAAAGCATTTAATTGAATGTTTCCCTTCTGGACTCATGACAGCTATGCTTTGGGATTGAGAACCGAACTCAGTGCAGGCAGAGGGGGGGCGTCTCCCGCTGCCCAGCCCAAGTGTTTAGGCTGGTGCAGCCCCTGGGAGGTCCCCTGGATCTGGTTCCCATTGTTATCTTTGACAGCTTGTTTATTCCTGTGGGGACCTGACCTGACAGAACCCCAAAGTCCTGGAACTGATCCTGGAAAGCGGAAGGGCAAGGTGCAGACCGCAGGGCGTGCCTGCCATGCTGCGGAACCTCTGGGCTCTCCGCCGCTGTTGCTTTGGAGCTCCTGAAGCTGGAAGTTGAATGCTGGCTGTGACTGAGCACAGAGTCTAAGTGCTTCAGGATGCGTTTTCCATTTCTAACTGACCATGGCCCAAATCTGGAAATGGCTTCCTGTCATCTTGGAGCTAGAGGCTTTGGGCATGGAGAGCTGAGGCAGGAGAGACCAGTTCAGTGACTTGTTTGACAGGCCAGGTGCGTGGTGGTCGGTCAGCACAGAGAGTCACAGTCAGCAGTATTGACAAGGAGGCCGAGCAGCACGGCCAGAGAGGCTTCTGAGCGAGTTTCTTTCTGCCTTGCACAGGAGTCGGGGCAGGGACTCCGTGTGAACTGGAACGACTGCCTCTGCGCAGTAACTGCTTCCTGGAAGGACCCTTCCTTTGGTCGTGCCCAGAAGCCGGGGCCCCCTACCTGACAGCGTGGCCTTGTACTGTCCTATTATGATAAATAAACTAATTAGTAGCCAAAGCAGGTGGTTGGGCTGGATATTGCTGATTATTTAATTCTGGAGTCGGCTTCTGTTCAACCTGTGTGCCTACTCCCACCCCATCCGTGGATTTTCTGTCACTCGGGGTGGTGTAGCCTGTGGGTAAGTCCAAATCAAGGCTCTGCCCTTGATGATGGATGCAGCCTTAGGAAAGTAGCCATAGCCTCTTCATTTGTAAAAGTGGGATAGGAATGGTACCCTCTGTACAAAATCGCTCTGAGCATTGGATGAAGTATTCCACCTAAAGCATTTAGCAGAATGCCAGCTGCCCGGTGAGTACTCAGGGCCTGTTACCTATTTATTTCTGTTACACCAGCAGCAGCAGCTACAGTAATAAGAAATTAAAAGTAGAACCTTGGGTCATGTAATATCTTAGTCATCAGAATATTATATACAGTACATAGGACTTAATAAACCGAGGGTGCATGCCGATATAATTTTGGGGTGTTTTAAATAAATTTAAAGAGTTAAACTGAAATTTGATTTAATAAGAACATTACAAGTTGAGGTCATTCCCTCTAGAGTTCTTCTGTAATTTTGGAACATTTTATAGGTACACAGCATGCTGTGCATGAGTAACTAACCATTTTCTTCACTGCCCACAAAGTGCTTACTGCTCTGCAAGTGGGCACTATTCTTTGTTGTACATAGTACATGATTTTAGAGTCCTGGTTTGACTAAAGCTTCCTAAACTTGGCAAGTAGATTTCATCCCAAAAGACAGCTCCAACAGGTGGATGGTGGCTGCCTGGAGAGCTGGGAGGGGGGCTTTGGAGCCTCGTCTGGGATCATCTGGAAAACACAGTGACCAATTGTTGAGTCTGCTCTGGCACTGAAGGGGGTGGACCAGGGTTCTTGCCATGTATTGGGCAACCCTGTGCAACTGGATTCCTCCTGATTTATGTAACTAAATATAGAATATTTTGGGTCTGGGAGTAACAGGGAGGAGAACTATAAGACATCAGTTTGAACTGATGGCTAAACCCTCTGTAAACAGCTCACCTCAAATTTGTGGGTGGGAGGGAGTGGAGAAGGGGCAGGATGTCTGTGTTTAATGAAGCTGAGGGGTACTTTCCAGAAAAGGCAGTGATTATTTTGACCTGAAACCGAACACCAAGTCTCAATGCTTGTGAAATGCAGGCAGGGAGCTTTCAAATCTGGCTGATGGGCAGGTTGGTAGTGGGAAGGAGATAAAGGGGACTTTGTGGAATGTGCAGTGGGACAAGAGAGGGAGCAAGACACTGGGGTGGGTGGACTCCAGCACATGCCTGTCATGCTTGGAGTACTGAAAGGTCAGAGGAACAATCAGAGTTTCCCTGTGCCCAGCAATGTGATAGGATTTGTCCTGCAGGTTATTCAGTCCTTACAGTGACCCTACAAACTGTGCCTACTATATCCATTTTACAGATGAGAATATTGAGGTACAGGGTGGTTAAGTAACATGCATAGGATCACTCAGCTCAGTGGTGAGTCCAGATTCAAACCACCGTCTTCTGATTTTGTGTCTGTTCTTGTGTCCCACATTGTCCACCAGTGGAACCCCTGATTGGAGACCAGTGAGAACCCAAGTGGGGCTGACACAGAAAGCAGGCGTGGGTAAAAAGAGGAAGGACCAATTCCGGGGTGCCTATTCAGCCGTTGAGCAAGTAATTGTGGGGCCAGGGTGTGCGGAAGCAGTGGCCTTGTTTCTGCAGAGACTGATAAAGGCTGTGGGGAGTATGGGTTGAAATGTAGTGTAGTATTCATGATAATGACAAGAACTGGTGTTCACACCATGTGCAGGAAGTACGAGGGGCTTTGTGTTTGTGCCCTTAATGTGACTTGTCAGGGTAGCCATTCATAGTCTCTCTCCACTCTCATAAACTGGGAAAGTGAAGCAGAGTAACTTCAAATAAATTGCCTTGTCAAGGAGCTCAGGAGGTTTTGAGAGCAATTGGAGCCACCCTTTCCCCCGTGGCCTATGCCAGAGGAAGGGATCGGAAGCTGGAGAGATTAGAGCAGGCAGAGCTCTAGAGGCACTGCTGAGTGTTTTGTGGGATATCCTGAAACAAAGCCATGATTTCCCTCAAATGTGTCCTCTTTGTATGATGAAGGTGAGTAGAAGTGATGTGTGTTGAGCTGCACGGAGCATGCCAGGATGGGAAGGTAACAGGGTAATATGAGAGAAGGAGGGCTTGGCTGGGGTGGCTGGAACCCATGGACGGGGTCTAGGGCAGAGATATATACTCTCCGAGGACTTTTGGGCAACATGAGATTTACCAGGGCAAATAGCAATATAAATGTGTGTTATCATTTTTTCCATCTTGGACCCTGGTTTCCTGTGAATCATTTTCTCTCCTGCAAATAAAGTATTCTTTTGGGTGGTAAAATTTTATCTGTATCTTGCAGCCTGCTGTGGGAGTTCAATGCAAGAGTAAATAGGAGGTGGGAAGCCAGACTCAGGGTGGTTGGAGGGGATGGCAGGGCCTGTGGGCATGAAGATAGTGCTGTGTGTAAAGAGAAAGTTGAGACTGACATAGGAAGGTGGGGTGGGGGCTGCCAGCTGGGTGTGTGAAGCGTCTTCCAAGTGCCACTGCTCCAGGATCTTTGTGCCTTCTTTATGGTCAGCTATCTCTGAGATCATGTAGGTATGAGAGAGCCTCGTAAGCATGGCAGGTAGAAGAAATTTGTGTGATATAAGCAAGATGGTAAGTGGAAAGATTAAGTGGGTTTTAGGAGCAGAGAGGGCTAAGTTTGAATTTCAGCGCTGGTACCCTGACTGCCAGGATGGCGTATCTCCTCCGGGTCTCAGCATCCCCACTTGTAAAGTTGCTAGAGCTTAATGAAATGTCAGCCATCAGTAATATCATGAATTCCATTTCAATTTAAGTTGGCAATAATTTTCTGGTCTCCTGTGAATTTTCAACTTTAAGTAAGCTATAAAGATTTAATTAAGAAGAAGAGATTGTTTTTATAATCAGACAATAGGTCCTGAGTTAGATGGAACACATCAGGAGGAAGACCTGGAATCTGTGCTATTTATCAGGCTGGAGGCCAAAATGGCTGCAGAGCTGGGACCCCTTCTTTTTTAACTTAACATAGTGTTTTGAGTTTTTCTGAGCAAAGATTTTAATGCTTGGAGTATCTTTCTCATACACATACATAATCTGGATTTTCCACATGTCTCAAGGCATCTGGAGATCTCTTAGGCTTGGTGCCTCACACTGTGTCATGGATCCACTGTAGCTGATCAGTGGTGATCCTTCATCGGAGCATGTGCCCTGGGATATCCACAGCCCCACCATCCCCACCCGTGTTCCCAATTCGGAGCCGTTTGTTACTGGTTATTGAACTTGTGCTGTTCTTTAATAACAGTAAATGTCACTTGGCATCTATGTCTGTAAAGCAGGAAACCATGGCTTATATCAAGAGCGTTATCTATGTTTCATGAAGAATGGGATCCCATGAGAATTTTTTGTAGAAGGAAGGAAATAATAGTTGTAAGTGGTTGTGCTTCTGAATGGCTTGTTCACATCCACACTGCTTGTCCTGACACCTGGAGAGTACAAACCATGGGTACCGCGTGGCATCTTGCCTGGCCGATGGCAGACCTGGAGTTGGGCTTGGTGACATTTTTCCCAGCTGACCCTTGAGCAGCATGGGTTTGAACGTCATAGGTCTACCTCTACATGGGTTTTTTCTCAGTAAGTCCGGTCCAGTACTATAAATGTTCTCTTCATAATCTTCTTAGTAACATTTCTTTAGCTTACTTTACTTTTTTATAAGAATACAGTATATAATACATATAACATTAAAAATGGATGTTAATTGACTGTGTTACTGCTAAGGCTTCTGGTCATCAGTAGGCAGTCAGAAGTTTAGTTTTGGAGAGTCTAAAGTTGTATGTGGATTTTCAACTGTGTGTGGGATTCGGTGTCTCTAACGGCTGCATTGTCCAAGGGTCAACTGTAATCAGCTTTGTGTTTTTGGACAAGAAATGTCACTTCTCTGGGCTACAGGTTTCTCATGTTATTGTTTCATAATTGAGATATAATTTGCATACCATGAAATTCACCATTTTCAGTGGTACCTCCCGTATCTTTTAGTACATGCCCTGTGTTGTGCATCTGGTACCACCGTCTAACTCCAGAGCCTTTCATCCCATGCCCACTTGCAGCCACTGTCCATCCCTTCCTTCCCCAGCCCCACAGCTGCTGAGGTGCTCTCTGTTTCTGTGGATTTGCATATTCCAGACACGTTATAGAAATAGGATTTCTCAGTATGTGACCTTTTGTGTCTGGCTTCTTTCACTTAGCACACTGTCTTCAATGGCCATGCATATCACAGGTCAACACTTCAACTATTTTTCATGGCTGAATAATATTCCATTTCATGAATTATGCCTCATTTTGTTCATTCATCACTTGATGGATGTTTTTTTTTTCCCACTTTTTGGCTATTATGAATAATGCTGCTGTGAACATTTGTATACAAGTGTTCGTGTGGCCATATGTTTAAATTCTCTTGGGTGCCTACCTAGGAATGGGTTGGGTGGTTCACATAATGACTCTGTTTGACTTTGTGAGGAACTGCCAGACTGTTGCCAAAGTGGCTATTGTGGTTTTACTCCCACAAGCAGCGTGTGATGTTCCAATTTCATACGGCCTCTCCGGCATTGGTGCATCTTTTGATTACAGCCATGTAGACAGTGTGGTTTTGGTTTCCATCTCCCTAATAACCAATAATACTGTATTTTAAGAACTAGTTTAGGTCCTTGCTTTGAAAGAGCTCTCCTAGTCCTTAACTTTAATTTTTTCCTTTTATTCTGCACATAAACCAGTATGACTAACAGAGAATTGAGTCTTCAGGGAATATATGGATTTTGGAAATTGTGTTCATCAGTTCCCATGTATCTGGGAGTAGCTTCTATCACCCAGTGTTCAGTCATGTTAAGGATGCAGAGTAAGTATATGGCATGATCCTTTCCCCTCCAAAATAACTTAATCTGACTAGGGAGAAAAGATAAACATGGAAGACAGAGGACAACCCAGTCGTATGGAATATAATGCAAGAATTATCTGTCCTGTAGGTTAGGTCTGAAGACAGGTGTATTTACTTGAATGAGGACAAAGGAATCATATTCAGAACCGGACCAGATGTCACCCTCCTGTTCTTTTTTTTATCTAAGAAATGATGATTTTTATCTCTGCCCTTTGTTTCAGATGGGGTGGCTCCTCTTCCATCAGTGTGCATTTCCTGCAGTGTGAGAGCAAGCCAAGTGATGCTCTATAGTTGGTTCCACTGTGATATTTTAATAACGAGCTTGGCTCTAGGAGATAATTAACAGGGAGGAGGTGATTAATAATTCACCTTTGAATTCCTTTTCCCTTAAAGGAAGCTTCATCCTTTAACAAGATTAAGTCTGTGTGTTAGGCTCAGAAAACTAAGAAGAGACACATGGGCTCCCGAGAGCTGACAGCTTCAAGGCCCGGCAGCTCTTGGGCTGGGTACTTTGGGCCCTCTGTGATCTGAATCTGAGGTCCAGGACTGTTCCCTTCATCTTTTTATTCCCCCAAGGCTCCTGTTAGAGAATGTGGCATGTAGTATGTATTGAATAAATGAAAAAGAAATACTGTGTTTGTAGCTTCTGCATTGAAAATATCAAGCTAATTAAAAGTTCATGACCATGCCAGGGTGGGGGTGGAATGAAGCGTGTGCAATGGAAGTCTGCTTTGGAAAACATACAGGCTGTGTGGCACACAATGGTGGTCTCCCCTGCTGTCCGAAAGTAGAGTGAGCCTACGAAATCTTTGTAAGCCGAAATAGCGTGAAAGAGAAGAAGCATTACCACTCATTTATGTGGAAACATTTTTGAGCATTCCCAAATCCAAAAATAACCTCCATAGGCTTTTCTGATACCTTAGACACATCTTCATAAGACACACAACATAAATGGAGGTAAAGCCCAGATGTCCATGACTCCATTCAAATCTCTGGTGGCCTGATGCTGGGATGGTGACTGTGGTGCCCAGGAAAGAGCTTGGGGGCCACTCACTGCTCTGGGGGCAGTGCAATATGAACACTATTTCCTCTCTTTTTCATAAAAGCATACATCTTCCAATTTCTTTCAGTTGGTCAAACCAGGCACTGTTGGGTCTTTCACGAAAGCCAGTGGCATAATGCAGACTTTCAGGAAGCAGGGGACACCTGTGTTCTTCCGCTTCATTAGTACGTGGCATGAAGAATCTGTGCTAGTCTGGATGGTTTTATTCTAGCATTGCTTCTCCTTCCCAGCTGTCAGGATTCTGGGACCCGTGTGGGATGTGGGTTTGTGCTGGTCCTCTGTATCCTCTGTCTCTAGGTCTCGCTTGTTGATTTCTCCACTTCCTCTTTTCAGTCAAGGTGGAATGGAGAACTACATGACTGGAGGTACAGAGAAATCTGAGGTAGAGAAACCAGAATTTGGAGGCACTCTTCAAGACTTAAGCTCATCTGGGATGCAGGAATGAGGGGCCTCTGTGGGAAGGGCAGGTACCTGTAGAGGTTTGAGAGAGCTGTGAAAGCTCACAGTGGCAGTTGTGTGGGACTGAAACAGGATTGAAGGTCCAGCTGAAGTAAATAGTCAGAATTCTCAGAAGCAGGCACACTGGCCTGGCTCAGCAGCCAAGGAGAGAGGTTCAGGCCGCTGGAAGCCAACCCAAGGCAAGGGCAGGCCCATGGGATGCAGGTCAGAGCATCCAGACTTTCTCTTAGAGGCGTCAGTCTGTGCCTAGGAGGGAAATATGATCCCCTGTAAAATGGAATTGTGCAGATGATCTGCTGTTCTCTAAATTAGTTACTAAATGTAGACAGAAGTAGTTTCTAGATAATCTCTTAGGGTCGTTTTCCACACAATTGAGGATTAGCTGATGTAGAAGTGGGAGCAGCATATTCCAAAACACACTGTGTTGTGGAACAGCATCTCCCTTTGTTGATAAAGGTATGGCCTTGGATGAAGTCCTGTAGTTCTTGCCTGTGGAAAGGACTTCCTCCTCACTGCAGAGGATTTTGACTATCACAGCAGGTTTAGCTAGAGCAGCTCATCTGCAGACTGCCCTCTCATTAGCAGGAAACGTGTGCAGTTGTATGTAAGTTTCACGGACAGCCTTGTAAAACAGGGCACCCAAAATTCCTATTTAATACTTGGCTGCCTTTTTTCTTTAAGGAAGTAAACATGCAATCTAGACCAGGAATGTAAACACAAGAAAATCAGACCAACCAGGTCTTTCATTCCGTATTTTCATTAATGTCTTATTATGGCTTCACATTGCTAAGTAATACAAATTTTTTGCTAAGTGCAGAGTAAAAGTTTAATACACATGCTGATGGAGAAATTAATTAGATCTGCTTCCATTGCATCAAGCAGGTGGGAAAGGAGACTCCTGGCAGGTATGTGGTGAGCAGCTCCCCTGAGTCTGCTCTGTTGAGTCCCATAGGGGCACAGATGTGGGCCCGCATGTCCTCATTCTCCATAGGAACTTGCGTTTGAGCTGGAGACAGGCCCAAGTACACGTCACTGTTACCAAACAGTGCCAGGTTTTATGTCGCCCGTGGGTATAATGGGAGTTTGTTCATTGAGATGACCTGGGAAGGTGGTGGTTGGCGTAAGCCTGGGCCTCTCAGCCTAGGCTGTGGGCTGTCCCGCCACATCACAGGCTGTTCAGCGGTGTCCCTGACCTCTGCCCGCCAGATGCCAGTAGCACCCCCCAGTTGTGACAACCAGAAATGTCTCCGGACCCTGACTCATTTCCCTGGGGGCAGAGCTGCTCCCAGCTGAGAACTGCCGGTTTGGCATAGCCAAGCAGTGTGGGCTTGTGGCTTAGCTGGGAGCGTGAATGGACCTGGACGTTGTGCAGATGGCTTTAGTGGAGAGGAGCTGCGTAAGTGAAGGCCTGTTGATTTCTGCACATCAGACCTGGACCAGAGCTGCTCAGAGCTGCCCCAGGTACAATCTCTGGACCAGATGTCACCCTGATACAGGTACTACAGTCAAGGGTACACACTGAATGTTGACATTAACATTCAAACTTGGTTTTGAAAAATAAAGTTACTAAACTGGAGGTGGCAGATTGTATAGATTCGCTTATCTTTTTTATTTTATTTAGGTCTCGTCTTGTCCGCCTTATATATCTTTTAAAATAATATCAAGAGTTAGAAGCACATATTGTTTCAGTAACATAGGATCTGGAATGTGAAGGAGGTTGAGTAAGCCATTCTGAAAATACTCGTTCCTAGGCAGAAAAGATGTACAGGTAACGTTTTTGTTGGTGGTGGATGAGAATCATGAGACGTTCATGGGAAGAATCATTCACCGGACAACCTATGATGCGTGGGATGCCCACAGCCAGAGGGACCAGCCCAAGTGTCAAAAGTGCCGAGGCTGAGAGGCCCAGGCTTACACCATCCATCCACTACCCTCTCAGATAATTTCCACCACCAAACTCCCAGGGGCAGGGCAGAAGTAACTGCTCTTTGATCTGTTCTGAAATGTGTCTTTAAACTCAAGAACAGTAGACCGTGAACTCTGACACCTGCCTGAGTTTCAGTTAGGAAGCTAAATGAAGTGATTGGGCTTAATTACATATTAACTTCCTGATGTTAATCTGGAATTCCAAGAGAGAGACAACTGAAAGAGTGTAAGTCAAAATAGAAAGGTGTTTCTATTGATTTTGATTGTTAGTTTAAAAATATGCCAGCACTGACTTTAAGTCCTGGGGGCAGCCCTGGGGACATCTTGTGATTCCCTTTGCTTGGCTGATATCTCTGGTTCTCCTCGTTCCACTTTCTGGTTTTCACTTTTTCATCCTTTCCTCACTTTGGAGCACTTCCGGGAAGATGGTGGCGTGAGCAGGGCGGCAGAAATCTCCTCCCAAAACCATATATATTTATGAAAATACAACAAATACAACTATTCCTAAAAGAGAGACCAGAAGATACAAGACAACACCCAGACGGCAGCTACACCTGAGAGGACTCGGCACCTCGCGAAGCAGGTAAGATACGGAGCGGCGACCTGGCGGGACCCGAGCAGTCCCCCACCCCAGCGCACTGGTGGGAGGAGAGGATTCAGAGCCGGGAGGGAGTGGAAGCAGAGGCCCGCCAAATAACCAACCCTGGTGATCTGCACTGGGAGCACTGACACACATCGCGTGGTATATCGGAGATTGGAGACACAGAGGTGCAGGATCCAAGACGGCAGATCCCCTCAGCCGGCACCCCAGGACAAAAGAAAAGCGTATGCTTTTTTAGGGGTCTTAAAGAGACGGGCGCAATAGAGGAGCAGGATCGTCCCAGTGCACTCAGCCAAGCAGGCTGGGAGTCCTGGGGAATTTCAGACCCCTTGGCTAGCAGCTGGGAAAAGCAGCTGCACTGAGACTTCCCACAGAGATCAGCAGCCTTCCATTCGTTCCCTCCCCGGCCAGAGCCACAAAGGGCCTGGCGGAGCGGCCGTGACTGCGGAATAGTGGAGCAACAGTGCCACCTACAGCAGCCTCACAGAATCTACTCCCAGCAGGCATTTTTGTTTGTTTGTTTTTTGTTTTTTCTTTTTATAAGTCTTAAAGAGCCCAGCTGACATATGTGGCGCCTACCAGTGACCACTTCTATCACAACGAAAAGACACAGGAATATGGTACAAACAAAGCTTAGCCAGACAACCCCAGAGAGGAAACCTGATGGGATAGACATGCACAATCTTCCTGAAAAATGATTCAGAATAAAAGTCATAACCATACTGATGGATCTACAGAGAAATATGCAAGAGCTAACGGAAGAAGTGAGGGAAGTGAGGAAAGACAATGCAGAAATGAGACAAGCGATCGATGGGCTTAGCAACAGACTGGATGAGATGCAAGAGACTGTTAATGGAATAGAAATCAGAGAACAGGAATACAGAGAAGCTGAAGCAGAGAGAGATAAAAGGATCTCTAGGAATGAAAGAATATTAAGAGAACTGTGTGACCAATCCAAATGGAACAATATTCGCATTATAGGAGTACCAGAGGAAGAAGAGAGAGAAAAAGGGATAGAAAGTATCTTTGAAGAAATAATTGCTGAAAAGTTCCCCAAGCTGGGGAAGGAAATAGTCTCACAGATCATGGAAGCCCATAGATCTCCCAACAAAATGGACCCAAGGAAGACAACACCAAGACACATAATAATTAAAATGGCAAAGATTGAAGATAAGGACAGAGTATTAAAGGCAGCTAGAGAGTGAAAAAAGATCACCTACAAAGGAAAATTCATCAGACTATCATCAGACTTCTCAACAGAAACCTTACAGGCCAGAAGAGAATGGCATGATATATTTAACGCAATGAAACAGAAGGGCGTCAAACCAAGAATATTGTATCCAGCATGATTATCATTTAAATTTGAGGGAGGGATGAAACAATTTCCAGAGAAGCGAAAGCTGAGACAATTTGCCTCGCATAAACCACCTCTACAGGATATCTTAAAGGGACTAATCTAGATGGAAGCACTCCTAAGGCCAAAAAGATGTCACCAGAGAAAATAAAATCATAGCAAGGAAAGCAGACCATCCAAATACTAACTAAAGGCAAAGAATAAAACACCTATTATATAAAGAATGGAGGAGGAAGAATAAGAAGGGAGAGAAATAATCATCAGACTGTGTTTACAATAACTTAACAAGAAAGTTAAGTTAGACTGTTAGATAATAAAGAAGCAACCCTTGAACCTTTGGTAACCACGAATCTAAAGCCAGCAATGGCCATAAGTACATATCTATCGATAATCACCCTAAATGTAAATGGACTGAATGCACCAATCAAAAGACACAGAGTAATAGAATGGATAAAAAAGCAAGACCCATCTATATGCTGCTTACAAGAGACTCACCTCAAACCCAAAGATATACACAGACTAATGGTGAAGGGATGGAAAAAGATATTTCATGCAAACACTAGGAGAAAAAAACGGGTGTTGCAGTACTTGTATCAGACAAAATAGACTTCAAAACAAAGAAAGTAGCAAGAGAGATAAAGAAGGACATTACATAATGGTAAAGGGGTCAGTCCAACAAGAGGATATAACCATTATAAATATATATGCACCCAACACAGGAGCACCAGCATATGGGAAACAAATACTAACAGAATTAAAGGAGGAAATAGACAGCAATGCATTCATTTTAGGAGACTTCAACACACTACTCACTCCAAAGGACAGATCAACCAGACAGAAAATAAGTAGACACAGAGGCACTGAACAACACACTAGAACAGATGGACCTAACAGACATCTACAGAACTCTACACCTAAAAGCAACAGGATACATATTCTTCTCAAGTGCACATGGAACATTTTCCAGAACAGACCACATACTAGGCCACAAAAAGAACCTCATTAAAGTCCAAAATATTGAAATTCTACCAATCAACTACTCAGATCACAAAGGTATAAAACTAGAAATAAATTCTACAAAGAAAACAAAAAGGCTCAAAAATACATGGAGACTTAACAACATTCTCCTAAATAATCAATGGGTTAACGACCAAATCAAAACAGAGATCAAAGAATATATGGAGACTAATGACAACAACAACACAAAGGCACAACTTCTGTGGGATGACACAAAGGCAGTTCTAAAAGGAAAGTATATTGCAATAAAGGCCTATTTTAAGAAGGAAAAACATTCCCAAATGAACAGTCTACAGACACAGTTATTGAAATTGGAAAAAGAAGAACAAATGAGGCCCAGAGTCACCAGAAGGAGGGACATAATAAAGATCAGAGAAGAAATAAATAAAATTGAGAAGAATAAAACAATAGAAAAAAATCTATGAAACTAAGAGTTGGTTCTTTGAAAAAATAAACAAAATACATAAACCACTAGCCAGACTTATTAAGAGAAAAAGAGAATCTACACACATAAACAGAATCAGAAATGAGAAAGGAAAAAACACAATGGACTGCACAGAAATACAAAGAATTATAAGAGAATACTATGAGAATCTATATGCTAACAAGCTGGAAAACCTAGAAGAAATGGACAACTTCTTAGAAAAATACAACCTTCCAAGACTGACCAAGCAAGAAACAGAAAAACTATACAGACCAATCACCAGCAAGAAATTGAAGCGGTAATCAAAAAACTACCCAAGAACAAAACCCCCAGACCAGATGGATTCACCTCTGAATTCTACCACACATATAGAGAAGAAATAACACCCATTCTCCTTAAAGTTTTCCAAAAAATAGAAGAGGAGGGAATACCTCCAAACTCATTCTATGAAGCCAGCGTCACTCTAATACCAAAACCAGGCAAAGACCTCATCAAAAAAGAAAATTACAGACCAATATCCCTGATGAACGTAGATGCAAAAATACTCAACAAAATATTAGCAAACCGAATTCAAAAATACATCAAGAGGATCATACACCATGATCAAGTGGGATTCATCTCAGGGATGCAGGTATGGTACAACATTCGAAAATCTATCAACATCATCCACGACATCAACAAAAAGAAGAACAAAAGCCACATGAAAATCTCCATAGATGCTGAAAAAGCATTTGACAAAATTCAACGTCCATTCATGATAAAAAACTCAACAAAATGGGTATAGAGGGCAAGTACCTCAACATCATACAGGCCATATATGACAAACCCACAGCTAACATCATGCTTAACAGCGAGAAGCTGAAAGCTTTTCATCTAAGATTGGGAACAAGATAGGGATGCCCACTCTCTGCACTGTATTCAAGATAGTACTGGAGGTCTAGCCACGGCGATCAGACAAAACAAAGAAATACAAGGCCATCCAGATTGGTAAAGAAAAAGTCAAATTGTCACTATTTGCAGATGACAAGATATTGTACATAAAAAACCCTAAAGACTCCACCCCAAAACTACTAGAACTAATATCTGAATTCAGCAAAGTTGCAGGATACAAAATTAACACACAGAAATCTGTTGCTTTCCTATACACTAACGATGAGCTAACAGAAAGAGAAATCAGGAAAACAATTCCATTCACAATTGCATAATAAAGAATTAAATACCTAGGAATAAATCTAGCGAAGGAAGTGAAAGACCTATACCCTGAAAACTACAAGGCACTCCTAGGAGAAATTAAAGAGGACACTAACAAATGGAAATTCATCCCATGCTCTTGGCTAGGAAGAATAAATATTGTCAAAATGGCTATACTACCTAAAGCATTCTACAGATTCAATGCAATCTCTATCAAAATACCAATAGCTTTTTTCTTCAATGAACTGGAACAAATAAATCTAAAATTCATATGGAACCACAAAAAACCCCAAACAGCCAAAGCAATCCTGAGAAGGAGGAATAAAACAGGGGGAATTACGCTTCCTGACTTCAAGCTCTACTACAAAGCCACAGTAATCAAGACAATTTGGTATTGGCACAAAAACAGACCCACAGCCCAGTGGAACAGAATAGAAAATCCAAACATTAACCCAAACATATACAGTCAATTAATATTTGATAAAAGTGCCTTGGATATACAATGGGAGATGACAGCCTCTTCAGCAGCTGGTGTTGGAAAAACTGGACAGCTACATGTAAGAGAATGAAACTGGACTACTGTCTAACCCCATACACAAAGGTAAACTCAAGGTGGGTCAAAGACCTGAATGTAAGTCATGAAACCCTAAAACTCTTAGAAAAAAACATAGGCAAAAATCTCTTGGACATAAACATGAGCAACTTCTTCATGAACATATGTCCCCGGGCAAGGGAAACAAAAGCAAAAATGAACAAGTGGGACTATATCAAGCTGAAAAGCTTCTGTACAGCAAAGGACACCATCAGTAGAACAAAAAGACATCATCCTACAGTATGGGAGAATATATTCATAAATGACGTATCCGATAAGGGTTTGACACCCAAATATATATAAAGAACTTACGCACCTTAACAAACAAAAAGCAAATAATCCAATTAAGAAATGGGCAGAAGACATGAATACACACTTCTCCAAAGAAGAAATTCCGATGGCCAACAGGCACATGAAAAGATGCTCCACATCGCTAATCATCACAGAAATGCAAATTAAAATCACAATGAGATATCACCTCACACCAGTGAGGATGGCCAACATCCAAAATACAAACAACAACAAATGTTGGCGAGGATGTGGAGAAAAGGGAACCCTCCTACACTGCTGGTGGGAATGCAAATTAGTTCAACCATTGTGGAAAGCAGTATGGAGGTTCCTCAAAAAACTCAAAATAGAAATACCATTTGACCCAGGAATTCCACTCCTAGGAATTTACCCTAAGAATGCAGCAGCCCAGTTTGAAAAAGACAGATGCACCCCTATGTTTATCGCAGCACTATTTACAATAGCCAAGAAATGGAAGCAACCTAAGTGTCCATCAGTAGATGAATGGATAAAGAAGATGTGGTACATATACACAATGGAATATTATTCAGCCATAAGAAGAAAACAAATCCTACCATTTGCAACAACATGGATGGAGCTAGAGGGTATTATGCTCAGTGAAATAAGCCAAGTCGAAAAAGACAAGTACCAAATGATTTCACTCATATGTGGAGTATAAGAACTGAGAAAAAAACTGGAGGAACAAAACAGCAGCAGACTCACAGAACCCAAGAATGGACTAATAGTTACCAAAGGGAAAGGGAGTGGGGAGGATGAGTGGGAAGGGAGGTACAAAGAGGAAAAAGGGGCATTAGGATTAGCAGATATAATGTTGGGGGGGCACGGGAAGGGCTGTACAACTCAGGGAAGACAAGTAGTGACTCTATAGCACCTCACTATTGTGATGGACAGTGATTGTAATGGGGTTGGGGGGGGACCTGGTGAAGGGGGTAGTGTAATCACCATAATATTGCTCATTTAATTGTAGATTAATGATATCAAAATAAACTTAAAAAAAACACCCTATCCATTCAAGTTGATTGTGTCTTTGTAGTGACTGATGGCCCTCCAGGTCCGAGGGTGTGGCATCAGCTGTTTACATCCTGGAATTCACATGTGACTAGACATGCCTGGAAGCCCATGGAAGGGATCTCACAGGGCTGCCTAGGCACATAAGTTCACTGGCAGCCTTCTGGGAAGAACTAATTCTACAAGAAAAGAGAGCAGAGG
Source organism: Smutsia gigantea (assembly GCA_032199065.1). Classification (NCBI taxonomy): domain Eukaryota; kingdom Metazoa; phylum Chordata; class Mammalia; order Pholidota; family Manidae; genus Smutsia; species Smutsia gigantea. The sequence goes on from JAVSCE010005250.1 coordinate 41,218, forward strand.
AAGCACAGGTTTGCTTGAAAGTGCCACAGAGTAGGGGTGAGCCTGTCAAGCACAGTGGACTTGGCCTGGCCTCTGATCCAAGCCCTAGGTCCGGGAGCCAGGCGGCTGCCAGTGAGAGAGCTATGAGCACGCACACTAGGACCCTGTTGGACACAGGATGTTCAGGCCAGACTAGCTGATTCACCAGCAGCAGCCAGTCACTTGTGGGTGGGTCATTGGGGCTTGGGTGCGGGCATCAGAGTCCTCAGCAGACCTGGGTCTGTCTCGCAGGCATTTATAGTTGAAAGGGGATTTATGGTCTTAGTCCTTGCAGGCTGCCATAACAAACACCACAGCCTGGGGGGCTTATGAACAAATTTATTTCTCACAGTGTTGGAGGCTGGGAGCCCCACCCAGAGTGGGGCCAGCCTGGTCGGGGTCTGGCGAGAGTCCCCCTGAGGACTTTGGACTTCTCACTGGGTCCTCATGTGGTGGAGAGGCAGGTGCTCTTGGATGTTTTTGTAAGGACACTAGTCCCATTCATGAGGGCTTTGCCCTCAGAACCTGATCACCTCCCACAGACCCCACCTTGTAATACCATCACCTTTAGATTCAACATATGAATTTGGGGGATGACATACTCAGACCAGAGCACTTACCCATGCAGTGGCCAAACAGCTGCTTGAAGCCCATCTAAGGCGCTTCTGGAGAGCTCCTGGGGCTGTTTGGGACAGTGTTTGAGGGCAAAGCAATCTTATGGTGGTGGTGGAAGCAGAGCCAGAGAGATACTAACATGTTTGTCTAATTCTGGATTGCCATCAATTTGCTAATATATCAACAACTTAATAAAACCATTTGGGCCGAACAAAACACTATGTTATACACTCAACAATTCTAAAATTAACTGACATAATCACACATAACTTTATTTTTCAGTATCACTGTCAGTGTTAAAAATGAAGCCTTTTTCACATTCAGGACCTAGAAACTCTTTGAAACTATTTAGACTGTTTACAGTAGTGTCCTAGGCACACTGCTTTTTAAATACAGACAGTGGTGTCCTAGGCACACTGCTTTTTAAATCCACAGAGCTTTAGCATTAATTGAGAATCGTGGCTTTGACCTACATTCTTGTTTGGCTAACCTTCAGGTATATTTGTTCCTAAATTAATTATCAGCTCAGTTTGGTCTGTTGAACATCACCTGAAAGTCTTTGCTCTTCAACGCTGGAGTCGCCTACTCAGTTAATATTCACTGAGGGCCTCCTGCATGCCAGTCCTGTGCTCACAGAACTGACACTGGAGGGAGCGATGAGCCCAAGATCAAGTAAACTTGAGCCAAGATGGTTAGAGGGCTCTCTGAGGGTTGGCCTTATTAAGGTAGTGTCAGGGCCCAAGCCTTCCTGCCACACGAGCCTTTCCACCTGTGAAATGCTGTCTATTCTGAACATTGTTCATTGGCCATTGCTGTGCCAGACGCCATTCTGGGCCCTGGGGATACAGCCATGAACCCAGCAGCACACAACTCCCAGCCCTTGTGGATTGTATTCTGGTAGGGGAGGTGGACAAGCAGATACATAAAACATACAGTATGTCAGACATTAAGTGCGCTGATGGGAAAAGGAGCCTTGAAGGGGAGTAGTTGGGAGGTCTGGGGTGCTGGTAAAAGTGTAAGATCAGGTTTTCTGGAAAGACCTCACTAAGAAAGTGGACTGACTCTGAGCCAGAAATGATCTGTGGTCTAGCCCAGGGCTGGCAAGTTTTTTCTGTAAGGGGCAGAGGGAACCATACAGCCTCTGTCACAACTAACTCAACTCTGCCACTGTAGGGGAAGCAGCCATAGGTGGTATGTAAATGAACTGGTGTAAAGCAGTCGTCCAAGACAGCTTTATTTATAGCATTGAAATTTGTATTTCATACAATTTTTACATTTCATGAAATAGTATTACTGTTTTGATTTTTTTCCAGCCATTTAAAAATACAGCGACTGTTTTTTGGCTATGGGCCATACAGAAACAGCGGGCTGGATTTGGCTTGTGGGCGGTAGATTGCCTGCTTGGGATCTAACCTGAGAGATTTCCTTTGTCCGTTCTCTTTAATTGCTGTGGATGCTGTGTAATAGCATTTGTTTGACTGATGAGGTGAAATGCAATGTTCATGTTTTTGTAGGTATCTTACTGTTTTAGGTCTTACCACTTTGTTGTTTCATGAAAAAAATAAATACTCGACAGTTTGCAGTGGCAGATATTTGCTTGTATTAAATTTATGTCTCACTGCTTTTATTTCTAGGCTTGCTATGCAGTAACAACTTTTATTTTCAATCCATCATACTGTAATATTTCTGGAGACATTTTAAGTAGCAGTTAAGAGTTTTCTCAGGTAGCACTGCGTTTGGAAGCTGTAGAAAACTCCACAGAGAGTGGCTTAGCTGGTTCAGGGCTTATTTGTGTCATACACAAAGGTTTCAGAGGCTGTGAAGGAGTGGTGTGGCAGTTGTAAGATGTCATCGAGGACCTGGCTCCTGTGTGTCTGTCTGCCTGCCCACCCTTAGCTTAAGGTGTTTGCTTTCCTGTGTGCGCCTCCAGCTGTCACAGCTGCATTTCTGCACAGCAGTAGGCTTTATCTCTTTATTCATTGAGTGACACCTTCCCAATGAAGGCCTGCCTCACCCTCCTCGGCCAGACATGGATCGATCATGTAGTCACCCCACCTGCAGAGGAGTTTGGGTGGCCAGGTTCCTATGGCCATATACACTGCTTTTCTTAACCAGCTTTACATTCCCAGGGGAAGAGGGAGGTGGGCTGCAGGGTAGGAACTAGCGTGTCTCCTGTGGCTTCCAGGTGTGTAAAACCCTACATGGGGTGTGGGCATGAGCTGGGGCCAAGGCCCAAGGTGACAGGTTGTCCCCAGTTTATGTCTTCCCTCCTGTTTGCTCCCAGGTTGCTTCAGAGAATGACTGTGGGGTGCCTTTTGTTTCAGGAAAGTTACACATGGGGAAAGAGGCCTTTGGTGCGGAGGAAATGGCGTGTGTGTTACTGGTGCTCTGGGTTTGTGCGGGCAGAGAGCCCCTGTGGCTTCCTTCTTCTCTGACTGGCCAGCATCCTTCCCGAGCCCCCACCTCCAGCTGGGCTCCAACTTCCAGGCCACACCATCCCCTGAGCAGGTGTTAGAGCAGCCGTGGCACCTCCCACTCCTGATGCCAAAGTCATCCACTTGGTGGCCTGCTTCTGTGTAAATTTCTCCCCTTTGTATATTTGGGTGATTTGCTGTAGTTCTGATTTGATTAGTTTTCTGTGGCCTTAGTGCTCTCCCTTTTTTAAATTTGTTAATCATCTGGCTGTTCTTATGCATGTAAGGAAATGAGACCAGTGAGTCATGCTGTCCTGCATCAGTTCCTGTTGGGAAAGTTGATTTATACACAGTGGTCTCTGTAGACCTGGGGTACCCTCCCTTCCAGGCAGTGCTCTGTCCCTTCCACGCCATGCTCCATGCCCTACAGGGAATGCTCTGTGGGAAGTTCTCTTTCTGAACAATGTTTTGAATATTCACATAGCCACTATTCCAGAAAATTCAGTTTTCACATGTAGAGAGTGAAAACTCTTGTCCCCCCCTTTGTCCCCAGTTCCCTCCCCCAGCCCCTGGGCAACCACTCTTCTTAGCTTTGTATATAATCTTCAAGAGTTTATTTTAATGTGATTATGAGCAAAAACAAATATTTTCCTATTTTTCTCCATTTTTTCCCAAAAGAAAGTGCTGAATCTGTGCATAGTTCTGTTTCTTGTTTTTTTTCACTTAGTGAAGTATGTTGGAGACCTTTTCATAGCAGTGTTAGTGGTGCATACAGAATCCCTCCTTTTTGCTTTTTAATCTGCATAGTATTAAAATGGTCTCTTTGAAACACAAACCTGGTCATGCCTCCCGCTTCCCTCTTTTAGAATAGTTATAATGACTGACACCTTACCCCTCACCACATTAGTAAGGAGCTGAACTTTCTTCCTAGGCATTGTTAATGTGTAATGATGCATTTGAAGTGCTGGTTTTTAAGAACAGCGGCCAGTTTCTATCTTTTTCAGCCCTGGTTTTATTGAGGTAATTGACAGAAAATGCTGTAAATTTAAGGTGTACAGTGTAGCGATCGGATATATGTACATATGGGGAATGATCACCACAGTAGGTTTAGTGAACACATCCACACCTCACATCACTGGAATTTTAATATTCTGTGATTGGCTGTAAGGAGGAATGGGCGTTGAGAAATGAACACTTACAAATATTGCTACTGGGAATGTAAGCTGAGGCCTTATTGAAAAGCAGTTTAACACTGGTCCCTCAGGAGCCTGAAAAATGTTCTGCCCTTTGACCTGTGTTTCATTCACTGGGCATTGTCCTAAACTAGTGTTGAGATACAGAGATTTCTCCATAGAGGTGCTCACTGCATGGTGCTTTTCCAGTGTGCTAACTACCCAGCAGCAGAGTAGTTCAGTATAAACACTCAGATGGTGGAATGTCAGGCTAGATAGTACAATTAATATTTTTGAAAAGCTTTTAATGACGGGGGACAGAATCCATGATGTATTGTGTGAGTGGGGCAAGATTCACCTATTTTTACCAAGTGTGATCCTATGACAGAAATGGCCAGTTGAGCTGCAGGGCATTATTGTCCTGCAGTGTGGGTGTATGTGTGAATGGGGGAGTAGTCGGGGAGTCCAGCTGTGTTTGGAGTTACTAACATTGCAGGGTGGGGGGGTTGTGTGTACATGACAAGGTGAACCAAGGCTGGATTGTGAGCTTCATTTTGATCCTTCCCATGAGCATTTGAAATGTGTTACATATGTAGAGTTCTGCATATAGACATTAAAGCTAGACTCTTCTTTCCTGTAACTAAATGTGGACCAGTGGTTGTCTAGGTGGTAGGACTATGGGTAACTTTTTGTTTGTTTTACAGTTTCCAGGCTTAACAGTGCAGACACATTGCCTTCCTAGTCAAGGAGCTGGTCCTGCAGGATACTGTCTGTGCTAAGGAAATGTGGGCACTCTTCCAAGGGTGATGGGACCCGGCAAAGAGGATGCATTAGAGGGATGATGTTCTTGCCTTGACAAGAACACATGTGCTAGAACCTTACCAAAAGAGGTGACCACTTTCAACCTCGGAGTCAGTAAAGCCCTCCTTTGTGTGGTTTTGAGGGGAAGCAGCACAGGATGGACAATGCTGTTTTTGAAGCTGAAGTTTCAAAATAATATAATTACATTTCTGAAATTGTGTATCAGTGAGGGGAAAAAACTAACTTTTTCAGAAATGAGAAATGGTTTAATTCAGGAAATCGAGATAATGCCATTATCCATTTTGATTTATAATTATACAGTTAACTCTCATTGTCTAATATCATTGAGCCTAAAGAAGCCCCCTTTTGCCAGTTTTCTTGAGTCTGTGGCATATGAGCTGTGCCATACAGTCAGTCATTATTCCTAGACTTCAGTCCACTTCAGAATCTCTGTTCATGGCATATAACAGATTTTCACCTTAGAGACACACCTCACTGAGGTTTTTGTGGTGGGTTAGGGGTGGGGAATTGACAAGGCCACTGGAAAGTGAAAGTTTGTTCACACATTTATTTTCTGTGATGAGAGGCCTCTCTGGCTGCTTGACCTCACGAAATCATTCTTTTCTTTGGCCATTATAAATTACTTTGTATTTTAATTATTATAAATATTATGAACATTGTAAAATTTACTTCACCATGTAAGTTTGTTCTTTGTGTGGATTTCCCAGAATCATTTAGAAAAAGCAAGCTCGTTTCTTCATGTTTTACATGCTGCGTTTAGGATATTGAATCTAAATTACTTAGTATGTGCCCTTAAATTGAAGAGATTGGTGACATTCAGAAAACCCACAGATGTGTTTGCAGCTGTTAGGACGCACCCGGCAGCTAGTACCTGAAGAAGGAAACCTGACCCGTTAGAGGACCCAGAGGGTAAGAAGTGGGTCGGTGAGAGGCTGCGCGCTCCCCTTCCGCCTAGAAGCAGAGTATACTTTCCTCTCGGGACTGACGAAGGGTCGGGTGCTATCTGGACAGTGGCTGCGGCCGTGGGACTCGGGGAGAGGCCGCTCTGGACCGAAGTGCTGCGGTTCCCCGGACACTCGCCGTCGTTGCCGTCCCACGTGCTTGGCAGGCGGTCCGGGCGGACGTCAGCTTCTGGGAGCGGCGGCGTCCGTGCTGCGTGCCCGGGGGAGTCTGCGGCGCTGGCCCTCTTCCGGCGGGCCGAGGCCTCTGCGGCATCTCCAGGACCCTGCAGAATCACATCTGGGGCCGGTGACCTCGGACCGGGAGGACGAGAGACTTGCCAGTTCGTTTGGAGGCATCCATGCGTGTTTGTCTTCCCTCTAGATAAAGAAGCAGCAGCAAGATGTGGTTCGGTTTCTGGAAGCCAACAAGGTGGAGTTTGAGGAAGTGGACATTACGATGTCAGAGGAGCAGAGGCAGTGGATGTACAAGAACATCCCCCCGGAGAAAAGGCCGGCGCAGGGCAACCCTCTGCCCCCACAGATCTTCAATGGTGACCGGTACTGCGGAGTAAGTAGCGGGTCGTCCCCACATCACTGGGCGCGGCTTCCCAGTGGGCCTGCCAGGCTTCCGCCTCTGTTTGGGGAACGCGTCTGTGCACGTATGCTTACTGCATTCTAAATTTAAAAAGGTCTTTTTTGATTAATATGTTTTGGAGGGCGAAGTGGAAGGGGTAATTATTTTTGAATCTTTATTCTCCTGTGGTGTAAAAAAATTGAATAGCTGATTAAAAACCAGAGTTTCCTTTTTTATGCTAATGAGCCAGGTAGAGCCACTTGAACATCTGCAGCACATTAGTGCCTTCCCGCTGTATACATAGCATATGAGAAAGTGAAGTCATTGGACTGTGTGTGCCCCTTCTCACTCCCTAAGTAAAGAAAAAACACTGAGATGCTCCTTCCTACTGTCGTTAGGATTTGCCTTTCGCCATAGCTCTCAGTATGTGAGCTAGTGTTCATTGGGGACTTGTGCTGTGGTCGTGCAAGGATAGCCTGGACAGCAGAGTACTTTTGGGGGCTTGAAATGAGGTCGCTCCCTCACCCCCATCCCCCAGCATATGGGGGAGAGGTTAAAACAAAGCCACAGGTTGCGTGGGGTTCCTACACACACATGGGGAGAACCCTGATGCTGCACTGGACGTAGATTCGAATTCTCCTTCATGGCTGCAGTGATGCCTTTAGACAATCACTTACTTCTTAGCCTTAATTTTCTCATCCTTTAGCAAAGGGTGATAGCATCTACTTCACCTCACAGGATAGTTGGGACTGCCCCTAAAGTACTTTCTCAGCACCTTCCGTAAGAGTGAAGGTGGATGTTTTTGTGGGGCTCATATTTTATTAGGGGAAGTATATGGTAGCCAGGGTGTGGCCTCTTAATGTTTATGGAGCCTAGAACATGCAGGCAGTGGTCGAAAATGTGATATAGTGAGGCTATCAAATACAGCTAGGAGGCTTAAAACAAAATCCAGCTGTTTTCGACATGTCCCTCAGACTTGGCAGGCATGAAAATGGTCTCAGGCTGCCTGGTAGTTCTGCTGGGTTCAGAACCCTAGGTGGGAAATCTTTCTGGCCACCCAGCTTCATTATCATCCACTCTCCAGTGCTGCAGTTGACTGAGGTCATTTCCTTTGATCTTTTGCATGTTTCTGTCATTTTCTTGTGTGTAAGTTTTTAAGATCTCTTACTCATGTTTATCCTAAAAATTGTTGGTGAATTAACCACAGTGTAAGCTACTTTTCCTTCACTGAGCTGAGTGCTCAGTGGGTCCTTATAACCTAAGAATTATGTGGTTGAGTTATTGGATATGTTCTTTTGTTATTTCCTTTGAAGAGTTTCTCCCTGCTGTTCCCTTTTTTTTTGACTGCATATTAATTTGGGTATAAAACTTTTTAACATTGATTTTCCAGTGTTCTTATCTTTTTTTTTGTATTGTCCACTTCTCTAACTTTTTGTTCTTCTTTCTGGGAGATTTCTTTAACCTCTGAATCCTTTCCTTGAATTTTTTGTTTCTTTTCCATTCTTCCTGATTTTTTACTTTTTAAATAACAGGCTCTTATGAGATGAATGCAGTATCTTAGGTCAATGGAGATACTAAATACTTCTTTCAAGTTTTCTTCTTTTACCAGTATTGTCTGTTTTCACTAATTTACTTTTTTTCACTTTGGTCTTTTCTCTCAATTATTGTGGGCCTACTCCGATGTCTGGTGACCCTTCTCTTTTGCTTATTTAAGAGGTGAGGCACTGGAGATCTAACAAGAAACTGAGTGTGCCTGTTTGTGCCACGTGTGCCTACGTGCCTGCAGGCTTGTTTTCTGCTGGACTTTGTAGGGTAACTGGGTGCCCGGCTGGCATTCTCATTGCAGATACTGATAGTTTATCTGTAAGTCTTTTCAGTTGATGGGTTAATTTTCCCAGAGGATGGCCCCTCGGTCTCTTGTTTTGGGAATATCAGACCAGCTACTGGAGTTCTAGACCTGTATGGTGAGAGTTCCTGTTGGCCTGGAGGGTCTCATGCTCTGACATGCATATGTTCATTTCCTAACCTTGTTTTCAATTCTGTTCTCTTCACTGCTGGTGTTATAACTTTGTTGCTCTACAACAAATGGGACAGGGGAGTAGCCTTGGAGTCTAACTGCTGCTCATACAGGCTTTCAAACGGTCTCCCTGTTTCTGCCTTCGCCCACCCACCACCTTCACAGGGGGCCCTGCAGCCTGTTTCTGTTGTTGCTGCCTCTGCAGACACTGAGGTTTGGCTGTCCTCTGTGTCTCACATCCCTCACCATTTCACCACACACTTTGCATATGTTGTGGTGCAGGGATCTAGATGTCTCCTAGTTTTAATTAAAAAAATGGAGTTCAGTTTTTTTTTAAAAGCCTTGTTCTATTGACTTTTCAAGAAGAGAAAGGTGGTAGAGACATCTTTGCTCTATCATCATAAAAATAGAAGCCCTTTGAACAGAGGAATTTCAAAGCCTTTTGAATAAAGAAATGTATTGAGTGAGTAAGAGAATGTAACGTTATGAAAGTTCTTACTTTCACCTCTTCGTGACTTTCTAAAGCTCTGTGCATCTTTGCCCTACAGAGTCTGTGGGAGTTTTTTCAGATAGAGTGGAAGCTGGCCAGAGGCTTTCATACTGACGAAAATGTGCCAGATAAATGGCATCTTTTCTGCTTGGGCAGTGTTAGCCCCATAATGCTGAGGTGTGCACTCTGTCCTTACTCTTTTCAGGCATGAGTTTGGAAGACAGTGTCTGCTCTGATCAAGGTCAAGCAGATATGACTTAGACAAAAGCAAAAGCATTAGAGGGCAACTAACCATAGCCTCGTTCATTCCACCTGCTCTTGTGCATCTTGCTTAACCCATGATGGTTTATAAGTAGTCTTATCTGGTGATAACGTGTGGAAACCTACCACATCGCAAGTGGCAGGATCCAGTCAGTATGAAGATTCTATTTCCTGGAATTGGCTGGAAACTTACTTATTTTAAACTGGATGAGCTAGGCCTATAGACATAAACGGCTGCTAAGCTCCTTGGTATCCAATGTGGACAATTGCCTTCTCTCTGTCCTCAGCATTTGAATATGCTGCCTATTGGAAGGAATTCTCCACTCAAAAGAAGCTCCCTGGCATGCCTGGTCAGTTCTTCCCACCGCAGAATCTGAACACTGAAGGAATGATACAGAAACACAGGACCAGTTGGAGGTTAAGTGTCCAGGGGATGGGCTGATCCTGGGGTAAGGCCAGGTGTATTCTTGGGTACAGATATAGACATTCCTCCTAAGTAAACTGGTCCTCCACCTTTAATGTGAGTTCTGTAAGCCCCTACTTTACCCTTCAGTTTCCTTTCCCTTTTACGTTGCCAGTGTTCATTTCGGTTGTTTGTAGTTAAGAACCCAGATTGGTGCAGACTGGTTGTTCTTGCTATTTTCCTCTGGTATCCCACCGTGAGCTAGATTTCTCTCTGGAAATGGGGTCTCAACACCTACTCTTTTCTGAAAAGTTTTAGTGTCTGATTTGGACTTTAGGAAGCTCAGGTTCTCATGTTCAAGGTTTTAAAACTTTGTTCTTTCTCTGTGGAACTGGCATGTGTGGAATGCACCGGAAATGAAAACACACACATCTACACAAAAGGAGAATATTTGTTCCCTTTTCTCTTCTTCTCTTTTAAGGGAAAAAAATGATTTGTGTTTCATTATATGTTTTGTTTTTCATTAAAATTTTTTCTTATGGTAAAAACATATTATGAAATTTACTACCTTAACTGCTTTTAAGTGTACATTTCAGTAGTGTTAAGTTTATTCACATTGTAAAACACATTTACAGAATTTTTTCACATAAGTCTTGTGTGTTAATGAAGAGAGGATGGCTCAGCTGAGAGAAAGAATACTGTTTTTATAGAATAACCTTTTGGCCATTTTTCATGAAGCAAGTTAAAAGATTATTTATGTTTTAAAACTTTTGAATTTTTTCAATTTTAGATGATACTTGTGTAGTATTAATTTTGTACCTAAGCATTAGTTATATTGCTAACCAAAAAAGTTCACATTAAAGTTACCTTGTGTAAGTAATGATTTGGGGGCCAGTTGTGACAACGTTTCACCATTTTACTTTGTTAATTGGAGCCTGAAGTAGACTAGAGATGGTTGCAGCTGGTCTTGAAGAGGTGCAGAAAGGCTCATTACCCAGCAGTGGTTCTTTGTGACATCTCCTCTCCTTCTCTTTTCCATGAATGGAGATAAGATTAGCATCTTCTAACCATTGGTGGAGGCTCAGAAGTGCACCACAAAAACTCCTACATTTATGTAGTTGTCTTGTTCCCAAGTGCAGTGTTTATGTAAGACTTTTGGTAGATTTGGAAGATCATTGTGAGTGATATGTTTTGAGTATTTGGGGTTGTCTTTTGAAGCATGAGGAACCAACTCCCCTAGTTAGCAGTTTTACAAATCCCTGATTCATACATATTTTATGTAAAAGAAAGTGTCATTCATATGTGTGTGTCACACACACATACCCACACATAAATATATGAAATGCTATTTAGACTCACAGGAAGTTGTTAGAAAGGGTTATTTAAAGTTTTCAAACTGAATTGGTTATTCAGTGGTATTTTTGTCATTTATTTCTTTTTCCCCAGCACTAAAATGAATATGAAAGCAGAGAATATTAGAAAAATGACAATGAGAAAGAAGAGTGGGAGTAATCAGTATTATCTTTCAAGTAAGACTGGAAACATTTGGTCTATACATGTTCTTTTTTTATTAAGATATTACTTATATACACTCTTATGAAGATTTCACATGAAAAACAATGTGGTTACTACAATCACCCATATTATTGAGTCTCCTCCCATACACATGTTTTTTTCTTACAGGTGGATTTGGATCATACTGTATATACCATTTTGTGTCCTCCTTTGTTCTCTAACAAAAATAGTTTTCAAATATAGGTAACTTATTTTTTAGATGCATATCATTCCTTTAAAGAATTATTGTGGTTACTGTAATCATTTCTCTGCTATGGGCTATTTAGTTTGTTACTAGCCACATTAGTTTGCAACTGGCAACCTGTTTGTAAGAGTTTGTTAAATTGAGTGTTATCTTAGAAAGTACATTTTCATTTTAGACTACTTCATTCTTTCTTTTAGTCCTCTGTCAACAACAAAAATACTTTGGGGCATACTGTTGTCGGTATATGATGGGTTATGTTCGTGGCCCCAGAATCTGAGTTCAAGGTCAAGAAATAGTCACTTGGTGAAGTGGAAACTAGGAAAAGTTAAGATGATTATTACCTGTGCTGCTGGCAAAACCAGATTGTTTTTCTCAGGGCCTAGGGCTGTCCAAAGTCACAGAATAAAGATAGCCCTCTGCCCAGAGCATCCGTTTGACTTGAGGATTTTGAATACATTGTAAAACATAACAACTTTTAGTAGCAAGAAAAACACTGATACATTGTGGGGCAGGATGCCTTGCCTGATTTCCATGAATTTTTAAGATTAAAATGCCATATTCAATTTAAGAAATTTAAGATTTAAGAAATTTTACATTTGCAAGGGCTATTTCAAAGTATATCCTCCAAGCCCCTAGATCAAGAGTTGGGCCACCTGGTAAATACTTTAGGCTTTGTGTGCCACATAGTTCTCTGCTGCATATTTTTTTTGTTTGACTTTTGTTTGTTTGTTTTGTTTTGTTTTCTAATCATTTAAAAATGTCAACACCATGCTTGGCTCACAGGCCCCTTCATTGCTGACCCTGCTGTAGACAGTCCATTCACATTGCCCGCTAACTCCTGGGGTTCCTCAGTGGTCACACTTGAGAAACACAGGATTAGCTGTTCCCCAACTCTCCTTCAAGAAAATTAAGCATATCTTCTGGCAGAATGGAGTAGAATTTAGTGATGGACAGAAATTTTGACCTATGTTGAAGCCTGACTGGCTGCAGTAGTTATGTGCTAATAGAACTCTGTTTAGAGACAAAAAGGGAAGCTAAAGTTCCAAATTTCATTGTCATTCACAGGAGATTGTGCTCTGTCTTTAAAATATAGATATTATTAATGTAGGGTTAATGGCTACATCTACAGAGCAAAGCCCTGCAAGTAACCCCACCCCATTTTCCTCACCTCGTTACCCAGTTGGTTGCCAAATCCTGTCTTTTTACCTCCTGCATAAGTCTGTAGTGTTTCTATCTCAAAACTCAATTTGAACAGGCCTTGTTGTTGAGCTTCCCCTAATTGACCAGGACTCTGGTTATTTCTCTCTCCCCCATGCTCAGCAAACCTTATTACTCTTAGGACATTTGTTATCTCAGTGTGTTTTTTTTATGTCTTCGCCTTCAGCTAGGCTCTGAGTGCCTCGTGCTTCTCCTCTGCTGGCTCTGTGGTGTCTTTACTGGAGTGTCTGGCACCTGTCGTGATGCTAGGAACATAGAACATACTCAACAAAAACTGTCCCGTGAATGGGCAGTAGCTGCAGGTGTTTTCAGCTGAGTGGCTGTAACCAGTCATTTTGGGTCTTGCCTTGTCCAGCATTTGCGTTCGTGTTCCAATACCTGTCAGAGCCAGATGTCTCCAAAGCAAGGTTAGTGAACCTTCCTCTGAGTTTTACAATGAAATCTATTTGGAAAATTGCCTCACTTAGAAGCTCGCATATCCTGTAGGTAGTATTTTCTTAGGAAATTTGATCTGAATTTAAAAATCGGTATTCTTCTGTCTAAAATATCACTTACCTAATCAAGGAGATCTTCGGATGTTTTACCTTAGATACTCTTCACGGCAACCTCCTGGATGCTGGGAAAGGAAAAGCTGGGAGATAGGGAAGGGGTGGTGATGCTGACTGCAGATCGGCTTGTAGGTCCAGAAACGTCACAGTTTAATTAGATGTTCTTTGCAGTTTTATCTTTTACATAGTCCTTCTGTCTGAATGTTTAATCTTCCATTTTCACTTTACTGAGATGTCCACCTCAGTATTCTACATTGATGAGGCCCTGGGGCATGTCTTCCTTAAAAACCGATGCCTTGTGCTGTGAATATTGAAAGGCCACCCCGCTTGTGCTTCCAGCCATTTAACTTAAGTAATCCAAACTGGTGATTTTCTTTCCATTAAAGTTTTTCTCTCATTCTTAGCCTTATGCAGCAAAGTTAATGAAAAGGAAACAGAACAGTTAGGATACTAGGGCCATGTTAACGCCAATGTTCAGACAGTAAAGCCTGTTGACAGGAGGGTCAAAGGTAGAGAGTCAGTTTTCCTCTGCCCTTATTTTCGTGTGACCTCTCCCAGGTCCCTAAGATGTAGCTTCTTTCTGAGGTTCTACTTTGCAGTTTTATAATCACCCTGTTTCCCAAACTAGTGTCTATAGTCGTCCTTGATTTTAAATTTGGACAGTATTTACTTTTTTCTTTAAAAGTTGACAAATTTACATTCTTAGAGCTTCTCTCATTATCTCACCCATTTGATTTATACACATAACATTGTTAGAGTTTGTAAGTCTCATTCTTTTCTGTAACTGTAGTAACTATTATAAAGTAAAAGTACAAGTACATGTTATATTTGTATTGCTTTAGACATGTAAATACTGTTCTCTACAGAGCTGTTCAGGTGTGTGAGCAGTCAGAGGAGGGCCAATAATCCTATTTTACTAAATTCCTGTGGTTTAAGAAGGACATAAATGTCAATAGCCAAGAGATTCTCTTTCTTAATTAATTTTAGCCTTTCCACTTACTCCTCTGATATTTCTTAAAATTTTATTGCTGGTTTCTTTTCCTGTTGAGCACAAAAAAAATTTTCCCATGCAATTTCAGTTGGTGCTTGTAGACATAGCTGCTTGCTCTTCCATCTTGTACCAGTAGGGTTGGAATTGTTAAACATGAATTAGGAATTTAAAATCCTCCGCAGCATACTCTTTTTTTGGTATTTGGCATAAAAATTGCTGAATGAAGCTGTTTCAGACAATGGCATCTCACATATCCTACCAGGATTGGAACTGCCAACTGTGTTTTCCTTCTGTACTCAGATTTCATAAAATGGAATATAGCATTAATGGTCCTTATCCACTAAATGAGGAAACTGCTCAGAGGCTACCCTCAGGTTTGAAAGACGTTGTAAGAAGGAGCCTCTGCTCATTTTCAGCAGCTGCAGCAACTCATAGTCTTAGAAAAAGTGTCTTAAAAAAATTCCTTTGGAAATTTTTTTGCTGTGGCTCTTTGAACTGGTGGCTGCCACTGTTCCCTCTTGGGCCTCGTGCTCTTCTTGCTCCCTGTGCCGTCCTGCCAGCAAAGTGTCACGAGTGAGCATGGGGGGTGGGGCAGCCTTCCAGAGTGGCTGCTGTGGGCTCCCTCACTGCTCCTGGGGCACCGGAAGGGCGGAGCACGTCCCTGTCCCTGTCTCTGCCTGAGATGCTTGCGGAGCCCATGACTGTCCCGTCGTAGAACCAGTAATCTCCCTAGTGAGCTCTGAAGAAAGAGGCTCTTGTGAGCTCCACCAGTTGTAGATTTTATCAGGAGCTTATGAATGTCTCTCACACAGGTTCTCACTGAAACACAAACAGAAGTATAGGTGAAGGAAGCTTCTTTTTCCTTTTTCTTCTTAACAGTTGTTTAGCTTGCTTTATTCTTAAAATTGCAGTGTTTGGGTAAATGTTCCATTAGTAATACTGTCAGTTATGCTGGTTTCTATATAATTCAGAAATTTTCTTTTCATAGGCAGTTGACACCACAGATAAAGTGAATTTTTCATCCTTTGTCCTAAATGTAATAAAAATATATTGCCTTCTGAAATGGGGAAAACTTATCTTGAATACACTTTGTGTGTCTGTCCCTTCTCAAAAGACATATTATCTGATCATTGTTATTATAGTTACCGAAGGTTGATTGTCCAGAATGTGCAATTTAAAGATGTGTATTTACAAGCATTTCAGAGACAGTATCTTTGACCATAAGAAATTCAGCAAGCCCATTTAGAGACTTCATAGTGAGTTTTTAAAATACAGCATTTTTAACTTTCACAGTATGAACTCTAATATATATTTTTAAAAACAGAGGCTTGATAAGTGAATATAAGAAAACAGATCTTCTTCTTTTATTGGGGAATGCCTAAGGCCAAAATATAAGAATGTACATCTTAATAGGATGTGATTTTAAAATTTCTGTTTTACTCTTAAACTGTTTCACATCATACTATATAAGTTATTATCTCTGAAAGGAAGTATTAACTATTAAGAAATCTTAGATTTTAGATTATCAGTCCCCCACTCTGCTTAAATATGACAAAGAAAAATAATTTAACCTCTTATTTGAGATTCATCAGGACACTCAAAAACTTTTGAATGTCAGAAAGTAAATTTTTACACAATTCTTTGAGACCTGTAGTTAATAGAGTAGAAATAGGATTTACTCCAATTATGTTACTAGCATGAGGTTAATCTAAAGCATGGCACATTGGTCATTAACTAGCAAACAGAACTCATTCATCCACTTGACAATTACTATTGGTAAGCTGCTGTGCCAAGTCCTAACATTGATTTTAAAAGTGATTTCCTTTAAATTATTCCACTTTTAAAGTTGACTACCAAATCTTATATTTGTCACTTTGGAAAGAGTTAAGTACCATTAGGGACAGTTTCTAAGCTATTGGAAGGGTCCGTCAGTGTTGAGGTAAGAAGGCCTCCAGCTGTAATGACATGGCACTGAGTTGAGGGTCCATAAAATTAAATAATGCTTCTAATTTTGGTAGAAAGTAGAATTAAAGAGTTTTTATATAAATAAGGAATGTTGCCATTATGAGAGTTCTAAATATCTGAAATTTCTAAACACCTTTGTTAGTAACTAAAATGTACGAGAATAGTTTTGGTACAGTGTGTGGTTAAATGGGTTGTTTATAATGTTACATATTCTTTTTATGTGTTACATGTATATATTTTATATGTCTTGTTTTATATATATGAAACTTGCTTGTAAGAGTTGACCTTATTTCCAGCTTTGTAATTTGGAGAATCGTAATTATTTTAAGATTAAGGTTTTTAATGTAAACACTAAGTCTCGCTGTAACGTGCCTTTTGCTCATTCATGTGCATGGTATTTTCATGTTAACACTTGAGTCGTTCAAAGTGGAATTCCCACTACATCTGTAGAGACCGAGTGAGGTGTTGTTTCCCACGTTATTTCTCATTTGTGCATCCTCACTGACATAAGGGTCATTAATCAAGTAGGAGCAGGTGAAAGGCCTTTAGGCATGGGGCAGCATTTTGATGCCTGAGTCACCAGTCCTTACTTTTTTTCCCCACTTTGTCCCTTCCCTTTCCCATTCAGTTAAAACAGTTACCAGGAGTAAACTTTTCAAACAAATATCTCTAATAACTGGAATGTGTAAGTGTAACTCCAGGGAAAGGAAATCCCAGGACAAAATACCTCTAAAACAGAAATCAGTCAAAGGGAGAAATGAAGTTTAAAACCCGTTTATTGCTTACAAACTGCAGTCTGGGCCATCTCTTTCCTGCTGGGGCAGAAGCAAGCAAGACTTACCCCTAACCTCTCAGGTTCAGATAAGCCTTCTCCATTGCCCAGGTAATTACGCATTGATATGGAGATGACCTGCGCCTTTCCACCCCTGAGGAACACCTGTTGATATGCAGGTGCACTAAAGCCAGGCGAGATATTCTGAAAGTATTACAACTTTATCCACAGTAGGCTACCTGATCACAGCTAACAAATGTGCCATCATTTCGTAGAATTCTGGGCTTCAGGGGACTTGTAGTATCTGCTATGGAACGGGAGGGACAGTCTGAGGAGGTTGAATGAGTTGGTCGAGGTCACATAGCTCAAATGGTAGATTGCCAGCCACCGCACCATGGCTGACTGAGCATGTGTACCAGTTTCTCAGAAGGGAATCTGCCCCAGGCGGTGGTTGATATGGGTGGAGGTGCACCACTCTTTTCCCCCACTTTGACTCAGCCAGAGCTGGACTGTACAGCACCTTTTGTGCTGTAGGAAGAATTTTAATCTGTATTCTGAGAGCATTGAGAAGTCTTAAAGGAAGGGATTAAGCAGAGAGCAGTGTGATCAAATTTGCACTTTTGAAAGGTCAGTTTGTCTTCACTTGAGAGTGAGTAGGTAAGAATGGGTTATTAGATCAGAAAGGGGTTGATAAATTGGGTGTTGTTGCCAAAGTCTAGTTTGGATGAGGGCATTGTGATGTCTGTGATGACACAGACTTGTGATGACTTTGCCTCAGCTCAGCAGTGGCTCAGTGGCCCTGCTATATATACAAGGTGCCCCAAACCTGCTTGCCTGTTGGGCAGGAAGCATCATAGAGTACAAAAAGTGTCAATCCAGCGTCAGTGAGAATTGGGCCCAAATGTCAGCTCTCTCGAGTACTGGCTGTCAAACTTGGCTGGCATGATTTTGCTCTGAGCCAGTCTCCAGCCTGGTGGGCTGTGGTGGAATTTAAACAATGCACAGATTGTAAGACACCCAGCACAGAGCAAATGCCTAAAAATGAGTCTGATCATTTTCTGCTTCTGTTTCTCTTTAGGATAAAGTTATCAGAGGTACTTTTACCAAATTTTTAGATTACTTCACATTAACTTTGAAACTATGTAGTTATTATACACGTAAACTTTTGAACCAAGAAACCATTGGTGAGCAGAACAAGCTCCATGAAGGCTTCTCTTGTGAAAGTAGGAAGAGAAAATGACTCTGAGGCCAAGAAGAGTGTTGCAGAGAATAGTTCCTTTCGTTTTCATTTGATCGTATTCTCTCTGAAGACAGGCTCAAGGAATGTAGAAACTTCAAAAGCAGAGTAGAAGTGCTCACCCTGACACAGGGCAACCTTTCTGGCTTTCTCTTTACTCTCACTTTTTTAAAGTCCTGGATAACAGACTAGCAAGAGTGGAATTGGGAGGCAGCCTTCTGTATTGAAGTGCTAGGATTAAATAAAACCTTAGGCCAGAATTGATTCCACACCAGTGAATGTGGCTGGGCACAAGGTAAAGGAATGTGTTGCAGGTTAATTTCTGTTGGCATCATTTTACATTCTGACCATGCGCAAGTCCCATCCACCGTCACAGTCAAGGATACTTTTCAGCTCGAGCAGAGCAATTCCAGTAGATCTACATCGCTTTTCCCTCGCCTGGACAGAGCAGGGGCACATCGTTTATTTCTGGGAGAATTTGTCAGAGTACTTGACACAGGGCTAATTGCTTTTGTTTCCTTTTCCACCTTTTTCTAGGATTATGACAGTTTTTTTGAATCAAAGGAGAGCAACACAGTCTTCTCCTTCTTAGGCCTGAAAGCACAGTTGGCCTCAAAGGTAGGCACATCTTTTCTTGTTTTAAAATTCATGTTTCTTGTATTGTTCTTAGGGATTAAGATTGAAGGTGTTGCAGGAGTGCATATATAATCTCAATTTTTGGCTTTTGCTCTTTCAGATGCACAATTAGAAACTCTCTGGTGTAGAAACACAAGGAAACCCAGTGTTTTTCCCTTATAATTTTTAATTGTTGCTACATATTGGAGTTTATCTTTATTATAATTTAGTTTATTTATAATTTTTAATCTCTTCTTCTAAGAATTTAAGGTACCAAAAAGTACTGCATGCTTTCTGTTTTAAAGTGAAAGTTTACATTTTTTGAAGTAGTCATATTTTTAGGGTCTTTTAGATGTTTAATTCATTTACATTGGAAGGTAGATCGTTTGTTTAATTCATTTACATTGGAAGGTAGATCGTTTGCAATAACAAATGGCCAACCTTGGGAAAAAAACAGTACAGCTTCTAAGCCATTTATTATGTCTTACATGTTTGAGAGAAGATAAAAGGCTCAAGCCTACTAAGGTTTAGACCTAGAAATGTTGTTATCTCAACTTTGTGAAGAACATGGATTCATTTTCAAAATAAAAAATAGCATTTCTTTATTAACTAAGGTAATATTTTGATTTTTGTTTTCTGTCTTAAAAACCACTGTTTTTTTTTTCAGATTATAAAAGTAGCCTAGGCTCACTTAGAAAAATTGGGGAAATATAAAAATGTATAAAGTAAGAAATAAAATCATCTTTTATTCCACCATCCAGAGATAACTACATTAATATTTTTGGTATATTTCTTTGCAGTCTTTATAAACATAGCAATTGAGGATTTGACTTTATTTGAAATGAGACTGGATTCTAAGGTGTCTATTTATAACACTGAATTGAAAGAAAGTACATTACTGGGAACTTTGATGTCTGTAAGTAATAGGTCTTTTGAGGCTACCCAGGATTTGTACCATATCTGGAACACCTGTGGGAAGAAGGCAGGTTCTCAGTAATATGAATTATACACCAGCACCTGCAGTTCACAACTGATCTAAAATCTTGCTTTGTTTTTACATCAGTAAGTCCACAGATGGTTGTGGGTGGTTTCCATGTACGTTTTAAAGAGAGGCAAAACCCACACATATAGTTTTTAAAGGTTCTCAAGACTATTTTTATAAAGGTAGGATATTGGAATAATTGTTAGGAAAATTATAGTATTTTTATAACATTTCATCTAAATATTTTAAACCAGATTTATCTTCAAAGAACTGGAAAAAAGGAGTAACATGTAGCGGATGCATGAATTCAGTGGACATCATTGTCTTTGCAAAACCTTTAGAAAACATCGTGTGCTTGCCGTCTTTATTCTCATCTTCCCTGAAGGTGCAGGATCTTTAGAGATGCTGCAGACAGACTTCTTTACTCTTTAAAATATTTATTCCATCAGAAATTTCTCTGGAAGCTGATTATCTATAAAAAGTGGATCCTAGTATTTAACTTAGTTTTCTTGATTTCAGTTGACCTTCAGAGGCAGAAGCTCTGGGCGAACCCACCCACTCAGCCCACTGTTTTCAGGTGCCTGAGCTGTTCAGCCTGAGCCAGGGTGGAAGTCCCTGGGGCAGCGTTTGAGCCGCCCGCTTAGAACCATTCTGCATTCCCCCTTCTTGTTGTTCATTTTTTGTCCCGGAAGTCGCGCACTCAACCTGCCCTGTGAGGCCCAGGCAGCACTCGCAGCTCCAGGTCCTGGAAGGTGGAGCCCCCTTTCCTACCCTCCCCACAGTACATACACGTGAGAGGGCCAGAAAGCCCACCGGGGACAGGTACAGATACCATGAGCATCCATAATTGCCCCTACACAGGCAGTACAGAGCATCTCATGGCCTGTGGGCCCAGTATGGGCTCAGGGCAGTTCTCAGAAGTGGACAGGGCAGGAGTTGGGTGGTCACAGAACACAGGCCACATTGGTTCTGAGAGTTTGGCACAGAATTCTAAAATAATTTAAGTGGGTTGCTTTTATTTAAAATACAGATTTCTCCTGTTTTTTTCTGAGAAATTGGAAGGCATGGAAACCCTGGCAGGACCCACTTCCTCTTGTGGCTGGTTGGCCAGTAGTGGGCCCACCGTGTCCTTCCCCAAGAGAAAAGGAAGCCTTTCACTCATAATTTTCAGGAAGAAAATCATCAAGCGTGTTACTTTGATAGATTCAGGCAGGGCCAGAAGTAGAGGTTTCTACTGCCCTGCCGTTCAGGGGGAGAATCAAGAGACAAGACAGCTGGTAAATGCTGCCCTAGTCCCAGTAGCAAGCGGCTGATGTGGGGCCTCCCTGGGGACGGCGGGTGCACTCCTCGTCTGTGGCCGCCCTCTGCAGGCCCTGAGTGAGGTGGACCACACACACCCGCTCTGCCCCTGAGCCAACGGAGCGGTACCTCTGAGGAGTTGGCAGGTGTTGAAAACGAGGTTTCCTTTCCACTTTTACATCTGGCAGGTCGGGGAGGTGAGATTTAAATCTGGCCTCTGGGTTAAGGTTATCAGTTTATTTTGATTTCCAGTATCTCTGTTCTTTACATTTACAATGGCACTGCCAACGTGAATTTTCTTGTCAACACAATCCAGTAACTGACTTTTTTTAAATAAATAGGTGGAACCTTAGGGAAGACAAGTGGAAGATGATGGAGGTGCATGTTGGAGCTTCCCTGGTACTCGGCACACACCTGCATACCTGGTGTGTCACTGGGACAGAAACCATGTGCATCACCGGTAGCTTTGCTTGCCATGAAAAGGTGTTTTTGGAAGACATGGGTATAGTAGGACTGCATGATTGCTTTAAACCAAATCAGCACTGTGGTGGGGTTTTTCTTATTTTCATAATTGCCTGAGTCACCTCACTCACCTGAAGGTACTGTAGCCTGTTACTTCTGTGGTGACTGGAAGACAGGTGGGTGGCACCATCAGAGAAAACACTGGGTCTGCCCTGGGCTGTGGCTGATGCCCGTGTTGCCGTGTTGCTCAGACCTGCTTCTCTAAGCGTCCTGGTTTGTACCCTTGAAATCAGTTGCCAGGCTATTAGAATCTTTTGATCAAAAGGAAAAAAAGCAATGCTGGTTGACAAAGGGCAGAAGATTTTTGCTGCAGATTCACAAGCGTCACTCTTCCAGTGCTTTGTATGGGGGCCTGAGAAACAGTTAAGTGTCTTAGCCCCCTTTTGGTAATGGGGACTCCTAACCCCATGGCCTTCTAGCTCCTACAGGTGTTTCCCGAAGTCTTTGTTGCAACACTGTTATCAGAACCATGTACAGGGGTGAAAACAATTGCTATTTTGGAAAACATGCTTCTTTAGCTCCTGCAAGGGGAAAGTTTCACCTAAATGTATAAGATTGCTTAAAAGATATATTTTAGGAGATACACTCATTAGATAGCAAATTTATAGTAAAATTATCTGACTCATATCTGAAGGCATGGTCAGCTCTAGACACTTATATTTTTAAATGCAGCTCCCCTAATACTACTTATTCTATTTTGTGAAGGGATTGTATTTTCTTGAGAAAGGAAGGTCTTGGCTAGATATATTTTGTGAACCCTTGAGGGGCATATTAAAATATGCTTATAATGCTATACAGTTCAATTTTTTTCCTGTTACTTTTCATTGCTCCTTTAACTTAGCTCATGTTTATGACCAATGCACAACCCCAGGTTTTTTTTTTAAGAGTAATGTGGGTACATGTTCTCATTACATATGTGAGCAAGAGTGAATTTTCAGAGCATCATATATGAGGATGGGTGTCAGAGAATAACTGAGCTGTACCTGGTGTGTAAAATTCCTGTTCCCTTGGAGTGGCTGCACTAGGGCAGAGCCTGCTTTTCTGCATCCTTGTTCCTGCTTACCTTTTTTAGAGGCTTTGGTTGCCAAACGTGGGAGCAGTCTTGAATAGGGTAAACTCTGAGGGGTGTCTAAAATGTTCTGCTCTTCTCTGCATCCTGGTGCTTGACCTGCCCTTCAGAGTCACATGCTCTCTCCCCATAAGTTGCTGAATGTAGACTCTTCAGAAGATGTGTTGAATGCTAAAACTGAAATCCCAGATGTGTAGCCCAGGGCTACAGCCAGAAGGAGAGCATGTCACAGAATTCTACTTATTGGAACAGACACGTGAACCACAGTTTTCCCTCCAAAGAAGGCTGTTGTGAAATTATGGTGTCACTGCTTAGTTGGCATTAAATAAGATCCAGTTCAAATTCGACTTGATGAGTCCCAGGGATGATCCAGGAAGTTTTTCTTTGAACTGGATATCGTGTTTGAGTTTGGGATCTAAGTTTTAATAATTTCTTTTTAAGATATAGCAACTGGAAAAATTTTAATGTCACAATGCTCTAACTTAACATGTAGCCTTCTCTTGCTAGAGGGCACCAAGAACCAACTTGGCGAGATTGAGGCTTTGCAAGTTGAATTCTTGGGTTGTAGGATCAAACGATACTTGGACAAAGAACACTGCTCAGATTTGTTTGTCTTAAAACGTCTGAATTGTTACAGTTACAGTAGGCCCAGTATGGTGCTCTAAAACTGACCTAATACATAATTACTACCACAGCTACATTGTCATCTACCCTCCAGCCCACTTTTTGTTTTTTGGATCAGCAAAGAATTAGGAGAGGTCAGCCTAGTCTGGTCTCATGCTTGCTGAGTGAGCTGGAAGCACATCGTGTAGCGTTTACCGCTACCCTGGGGACCACACTGTTCAGAGAATGTCGTGTCCTTACCTGAACTGTTTTACCAGCTCAGTTCCAAGTATGTAGTGATTTTGTTATTCCCTTCTTTAACTAGCTGCCTTTAGATTTGGGTAATCATAGTCTTAAACACTTAGGAAAGAAGCGATGGAAATTGAAGACATAGATGTAAATGTCAAGGGCATTTCAAGACTAATTTTATTTCCTGTGGTGAGCTTGTTGGGGCAAAGGAAATGCTGTGCTAAAAACCAAGTTATGCCATTTTTAAATTAGATCAGGTACAGAGTTGCCATCCTGCCAGGTATACGCAGACCAGAAGAAAATTCAGTCAGAGAAACACTTGCTTTTCCAAATTATGGTTTTCTGTTAAAATCAGAGAGGAGAAAGGAAAGATATTTTTTTTCTCTCAGATTCTAATATATTTTAGATTTGTTTCTGTTTCATAGAGTCATTAACACTCCCACATAGATGTTTTTATGTTACATGAACTTAATAGTGAACTAAAGTTGTTTTTGTCCTCTGTTATTGAAAGGTGCCAAAGCTTCTTCTGTTTTGTTTTTATTTTTTTCACTTGCTTTTGCTATATAGGGTTTTCTTGCTTTTTCTAGAAATACCTTTCATTTAACAGCTTAAGTGTCACGGCTCACTTTGATCTGCATAATTATTGTTTTTAGATTTCAGTTTGTATGCATTTGTCTCTAAAGGCATTGGTGAACTCTGGTTGTTACATTCAGCTTAAAGAGGAATAAATTCCAGAAAACACGTATTCTCAAATTGGAGTGTTTGTTGCCTACCATCTCTTAGACCTTTTCTAATTTTATTTCTGTGCTTGGTTGAAACTTCCCTGTTTATTTGGGAATCTGTGTTTCTACCGCCAAACCTGAAAGCTGGGTTAGTTGGACAAGTACACAGATCCTCTGACCATTGAAGGGCACACGTGCAACCTTGCCTGTGTGATGAGACTGCAGGCTTGTAACCAGGACAGGGGCCGGCACCAGATATCTCCTGGTTGGTTCCAGTAGATGATGAGGTTTCCTGAGTGTGATGAAGCCAGCGGCTGGTGAATTTTCTCCTCAGTGGGGCACAGATAACCAGTTCAGCTCAGCCGTGGCCCTCAGAGCAGGGTTCCCTTTGGGTGGCCACCTCTGAAGGCAGAAGATGACGTTTCTGAAGGCACAGTCCAAGGTTGGTCTCATTTCTGAACTGCTTCAAACCTTAAACACCAAGACGGGTGAGACAAAAGAACAGCCATGCGTTTGCTGAAATGTGCTGAATTGTGAGACAGCCAGGTAACCCCCGCACACTTGTCACCAGTTTTCCACATTTTCCTAGTTCTCCTAGAAGTGCAGGTCAGGTGGGTTCAGCCATCTTCTCAGTCCACGTGTGAGCCCCTAGAATGGGACGGGTGCTGTGTGAGCAGGACAATAGTCTCCACCCTCCAGGAACAGACAAGTGGAAGTGAAACAACACTCGCAGCCCTGTGGGGGTGCAGTCTTGGGGGAGGTGGAGGTGGGGTCCTGGCGGCTCGCCATCTCAAATGTGTATAGCCTCTGATCAGATTTTTGAACTATTTCATATGTGTGATGGATTATATGCACATACACACACGTAAAATATATACGTATGTGTACACTGAAATGTAAGGCGTGATAATCAGCCCCCTGAGGGCCTGTCCTGGCTTCCTGCCTTTCCCTGGAGGCACTATGTGCCCTTCTCTGACCCTGTGACACACAGGGAAAGTGCCTGCTTGATAGTGGGAACTCTGTGTTGATCATAGCCTTTCTGTCCTTTATCAGTTTACCTCCATGTATGTATTCATAAATGGAATTAAGCCATGTTCTGCCACTTCCTTTTTATGCTCATTGCAATTGGGTTTTTTGCAATTCACAATTATTTTGAAATAAGCACCCTGGTTTATTTCCTCTGCTAAGTACTGCTTCATTGTATAAATATATCACAGTTTTCTCTTCTTTTGCTGGATGTTGAACTGCACCTTTCTTGGCAATATAACAGAAGACGTTGCTATGAACATTCTTTTATGTGGCCTCTGGTGCACGTACACCAGAGCAGATGCAGGCCTTGGATAGAACTGCTGTATCGTGCATGACAGCACATTGTCAGCTTTAATAGAGGAGCCGGATTGTCCCTGAGGTAATGGTACCACTTACACCCACACTGGTGCACTAGAATTTCCTGTCCTCCAGATCCTCACCTGCATTTGGGGTCATAACACTCAAAAGCTGAGGAGTGTACAGTGGTGTCTTATTGTGGTTTCATTTTGCACATACTTAATTATTAGTAATTTGAACATGTTTTATCATGGTAAATCTTATTTCTTCTTGGAAAAACCTCTTCATGTCTCTTTTTGTCTATTCTGTTTTTAATTAATTTTTAAAAGTTCTTTGTATTTTTATCAGTTAACTCTTACTTAACTATTAAAGAAAACCATATTTGAAGTAGAAAAAAAGCTATTTACAGAAGCATGTGCAACTTTATTTGGAGAATAAAGTTAAATGCCTATGTTGTGTGTGTTTATTGTGCGCTAATTTTCAGCTTGTCAGCATGTTGGTTAAAAGAAGATGTACTTTGGAAAACTGTGCTCTAGAAAGGCTTGCTCTTTGTAGCTATTTTAAAGCTAGTCAGTTCCAGTTATTTGGTAGGAAATTACTGTCATCATCTGGTTTTCTGCTACAGAATTTCACCAAAAGGAAATCTTTCTATAGACCACTTGTTTACATGTGTACTTGTCCTTAGTATTTCATAATAGGCTTAAAAAGATAGGCCAGAATGGTGTTACACTTAAAAGAACATTTTGAAAAGATGTGTTTAAGTCATGGAAGATTGTATTGAGCCTAAACTCACAAATAATCCTTAAGCCGAATAAGATAAAATATAACCCCGTGTTTGTTAATGTGTTTTCCCCTGTGTGAACCCACTGGCACAGGAACAAGAAACTCCAGTACAGGGTTACCTTCTGAGGGTCCTGCTAGCCAGAGGACAGTGTTTTTAATAGACTGAGACCCTAGCATTTGAAAGTATAGAAATTGAAAACTTGGTACTGCTTGTAATGAATGGCACAGAGATTTAGACCTTTTTATAAATAGCACTCGACACTCTTGTAATATATGGCCTTTTTGGTTCTATAATAACAAAATTCACTATAAATATCCACTGAAAAAGCTTCAGTATCACTCACATTATGGAAGTGAAGGCGCTTTTGAACAAAACAGTCCGGTTCCAACAAGCCACACACGAATCAGCATGAGATGTTCCTAGTTGAATTTGTGTTGTGCTATCTAAATTTTGAAGACTTAATTTGCAAAAAGGAATATAAAATATCTCACTAATAATTCTTATATTGACTATGTTTTCAAATGATATTCTGGATATGTTTGGTTCAGTTAAGTACTAAAACTAATCTCACCTTTTTTTTAATGTGGCCACTAGAAAATTCTAAATTATGTATATGGTTTACATTATAGTTCTATTAGAACTGTTCTGTACCAGCCTCTTTACCTGAATTTACAATAGAATTTACAAAATATAAAACCTTTAAAAGGTTTGTGGGGTGTTGGCAGAATATGTCTTTCCTTTATTTGTAATATGAGAGGAAATGTGGACATCTTGTGGAATCTAATTTTCTAAAACTGCCGCCAAGATAAATGCTCTTTCTGTTTTGCTTTTTTATCCCGCTATCTGGAGCACCTCTGAACTGAAGGGACAGCTCTCTTTCTCCTGAAATAAGAAAGTAATGGATGTGTTGTAATAAGGAACGTCACTGCGCATCCAGTCTACTGCTCCTCTATTGTCTTATAAAGTTGATGTTGTAATTGAATTGGTCCTCATCTGTGAACTAAGTCATGTTGGCATTTTAGTGCTTTTCCTTTTCTTAATGAGCCACACAGATACCATCTATAATTTGCAAAACAGTGCTGAATAGCGATAGGATTCATCCTAGATTGCCTAAAATGTTATTTCTGGGTATCTGTAAAGCTCATTTGAGCTCATGAGAATATATGGATTAAAGACATGGATGGCCAACAGGCACATGAAAAGATGCTCCACATCACTAATCATCAGGGAAATGGAAATCAAAACCACAGTGCGAGATCACCTCACACCAGTCAGAATGGCTACCATCTGAAAGACAAGAAATAACAAGTGTTGGTGAGGATGTGGGGAAATGGGAACCTTCCTGCACTGTTGATGGGAATGTCACTTGGTGCAGCCACTGTGGAAAGCAGTATAGAGGTTCCTCAAAAAACTAAAAATAGAAATGCCATACGACTCAGCAATTCCACTTCTAGGAATATACCTGAAGAAAACAAAATCCCTGACCTGAAAAGGTATATGCACGTCTTATGTTTATAGCTGCATTATTTACAATAGCCAAGATATGAAAGCAACCTAAGTGCCCATCAGTAGATGAATGGATAAATAAATAAGATGGTGTACATATACACAATGGAATATTACTCGGCCATAAAAACAAAAATCCTGCCCTTTCCCAATAACATGGATGGACCTAGAGGATATTACTCAGTGAAGTAAGCCAGGAGGAGAAAGAAATACTGTGTGATTTCACTTATTTGTGGAATCTAAAAACAAAGCAAAACAGAATGAACAAAACAGCAGTAGACTGAGAAGGGGCTGGTGGTTAACAAGGGGGAAGGGTTGGAGTACGTAGGTGAGGAAGGTGAGGGGGTAAGGGGACAGGTTTCCCGTACTAGTCCTAAGGTGACCAGGCAAACCATTTTAGCAGTTAGGTATTTAGCAGGTAAAATGACTGCAGCATTCAAACCTGAATGAGGACAGCAAGAAATCCCTTCCCAGTCGTTGACTGATGTAGGCTGCCTGTAAGTGAGCCATTCCAGTGACCCAGTTCTCTAGGGACAGCTTTACCAGAATCCCGAAAGGTGAACAGTTGCATCTGCAGTGAGGATGGACAAAGGTTCTGGAATCAGATGTGCAGGCAAAATGGCAAGATAGGGAATTTGGAGGGTAATGGTGTTTGCCTCTGGGAGCAGCTATCCTGCTGGAAACAGGCCATTTTAGCAGAGAATGGGTTTAAGTGTTGGTGAAGACCTGTTTTCTCCCACGTTTTCATTGTTGAAAACCTTGTTAGTCATTCTTAATGCAAAAAGCCCTTCGTTGGGTAGTATTTTCAATATATTGTTATAATTCACATTGTAAGTTTTTGCTGGTTGGAGCAGCATCCTTTTCATGACTTGTAGACATGAGTTGCCAAGTAAGTGGTCCAGCCAAAGCCCAAGAACTCTTAGTAAGTTATGTTTTTGTCTCTGTTCCTTGTCTTGCATCTTTAATTGGTGAACATCTGAAAATAAGCACCTTACTATTTCAGTAAGAGCATGACCACCAGTGAGTCACCAGTTAGGCCAAGTATGGTGTTATAAAAGCCAGATACATTATCCTATCTTGCATTAAGACCATTGTGTATGTGTTGATACCTGAGATATAATGTGTCATAAGAAATACATATTTGGTCATTCATATGACCAAATACATATTTCCCAGGTATATTTGGTTTTCATCCCCAGTTCCTGAAAACACTGCAGTCTTAAAGGTAAAATGGGCGTCTTTGTCATGTTAATGAGAGATTTTTGGACCCCACCCAAGGGCAAGGCTGGAGGCTGAATCAGCCAAGGACCAATGATTTAGTCAGTCATGACTATGCAGTGAATCCCTCACAAACACCCTTAGAGGAGCTTATCACTCAGCTCTTGGATCCTGCTTCTCATTTGGAGGGAGCTTCTGTGCTTGTGGGACTGGAATGCTCCCATGTGCCACTGAGCCAGGCCCCAAGCTCCATGGGGATAGAAGCTCCTTTATCTGGGACCTTGCCCTATGTATTTTTTCATCGGGCTGTTAACTTTATCTATGGTATCCTTTATTAAACTGGTAAATGTTAAGTGTTAGTTCCTGAGTTCTGTGAGCCGCTCTAGCAAAGTAATTGAACCCAAGGGGGAGTTTGTGGGAACCTCAAATGTAGTCAGTAGGTCAGAAGCACAGGGAACTGCCAGGGGCTTGCCACCCATGTCTGGAGTGGGGGGTGGAGCCATTAACCTGGGGAGTATGGTTAACCTGCTGGAATTTGAGAGCTGCCTGGTGGTGTGTGTGTGGGAAGACCCCCCCACCCCCCCAACACGCACACACACACACACACACACTCTGGAATTGGGTCTGGGAACCTGAAAGGACCTGAGCTCACCATCACGATACTATGTCTGCATGATGTTGAAAGTTTACTCTGTAACTTGTGTTTGTGTTCTTTCCAGTTAATCAGTTTAAGTCTTGGCCTACCCAGTGAAAGGTCACCACAGCAGCTCTCAGAAGTGAAACGTACCCACTGACCCATTGGTAACAAGGAGGGTCTCAGGGAGAGTAAAAAGTGGGTTTGCAGAGTGGTGCCAGTGTGGCATAGATTAAGACACATGAGCAGAGGAGACAGTTGTGGCATAAAGAGGAAAAGTGGAACAACCAAACCAATGACTTTTGTATAAATTTGGTTTTGTACGTTTGCTGTTTGTTTTGAAATCGAGATAGACAAATCTCCTGAATTTCACAATATAGAGAAAAATGTCATAAAATCAGGGGAGATGTACTAGAGGGCAGGGTTTCGACCTTCCAGAAACCTAAATTCTCCCACCCAGCATTCCCATTTCAGAGTCGGAGCACTATGTATCTGCATTTGTAAATTGTTAGTCTCAGAACAGGGAAGAACCAGGTGTTAAGGACTAGTGAACTCTCAGAGTATTTCCAGACCTTTAAATGCATCTGCTCTTTGATGTTTTCTGTTTCCACTTGCTTTTAATAACCAGCTCACAGTAGCCTCCAAAAATGTATGCAAATCTAGAGGAAGGGAAAATACAAAATGGAACTGTATAGGGAAAACAGCTCTTTTATGTGTGGGTGCATCTTTAATGAATATCTGATAATCAAAATTTAGGATGTTCCGGTGCCAATGAGAAAATAGAACAGAAGAACAAAATTAAGAGGTAGCCAGGTACATCATTTCTTCTCTTAATTTGAATTTTGGACAGAAAACTAGAGCTAGATGGAACACACAATGTAATATGGCAATGTTCTGTGATATATGTATGTATATATATAAAATAGGCACAATATATATAACAGGTGAAAAGTATGTACTGTATATATATAACACTGTATATACATAATAAACCTATGACATAATGTGTGTTCTATGGATATTTCTGGATAATCTTGAGAAAACACCAGATGCTAAGCGTGTGTGCCAGTGTCTTCAGCAATGACTTGGTGGCAGCCACATGGAGGAACCAGACAGCTGAGAGTGCAGTGAGTGGACTTTGTGCTGAATTTTGGCTGCCAGCATTGCAGTGAGACCTGTGATGGTGGCCAAGGAAAGGAAGTCTGCCTCCTAGAAAAGACCGTTTTCAGTATGTATTTCCATCTGTCAAATTGGAAGTGAAGGAAGAGCAAGGGGAAACTTCCCAGTATTTCAGAAAGTCCCTTGTGGGTCAGGATACCTGGGTGCCCACAGGAGGTAGGCATCCTTGCCTTCTTGGGGAAGCCAGGGGGACTGGGGCCCGCTGGAGGGCAGGAGCTGACCACCAGAGGCTCACCTCGTTGGAGCGCTCATTCTCAAACGGCTCTAGGGAATTTCCAAGTAACCTACAGACCCAGTGAGAGTTCCTCCAGCACCAGCCCCAGGCTCTTGTACCCATAGGTGATCTTACATTGTTTGATTAAGCATGATTTTGCATAGTGGTGGGTAGCCCCTCACCCTGTTGCCAGCACTGGCACTGCTGGGCCAGCAGAATACCTATGGGGTGGGAGGCCTAGAGCTCCAGCCTAGAGGCATCACCTGCAGGTCTCTTGCAGCTCGGGGAGGAAGAGGAAGTAGAAAGGACACAAGGATGGAGAAGAGAATCCAGACTATTCATGCATTCTATCACAGTGTGAATTAGCATGTATTTTCCTATTGCTGTAACCACCTGAATGGTGGCTTAAAACAACACAAATACTCTTAGAGTTCGTGGTCAGCAATTGAAAATAGGTCTCACAGGCTACAATCAAGATGTTGGCACAGATGCCCTCCTTCCTGTTGGCTGAGGAGAAAATCCCTTTCCTTGCCTTTTCTAGCTTGGAGGGGGCTTGCTTGCATGCCTAGCTGAAAGCTGATCACCTGACCTCTGCTCCCACCTCAGTCTTTTTGACTCTGGCACTTTTCCTTCCTCTTAAAAGGGTTCTGTGATTACTCTGGGTCCACCCAGATAGTAATCTGGGATAAACTGTCCACTTC
The DNA here is from genome assembly GCA_032199065.1 of Smutsia gigantea. Lineage (NCBI taxonomy): Eukaryota > Metazoa > Chordata > Mammalia > Pholidota > Manidae > Smutsia > Smutsia gigantea. Next base: position 73,058 of record JAVSCE010005250.1, read on the forward strand.
AAGGTCATTAATTCCATCTGCCAAGTCCCTTTTCCCAATGTAAAGCCACACATCCACAGGTCCGGGGCATTAGGGCGCAGGTGTCTTTGGGAGGAGGGCATCGCTCTGCCTGCCACATGCACCCTGCAGGTCAAACCAACACTGTGCCACCAAGCACAGGAGACAGAAGGCTCCTGTCTAGATAAGGGTGGGGTTGGGTCAGATTTTCCTGCACTGCAAACCATGGTCATCGTAGGTAACTCAATAATAAGCAAGCTGGGCTGAGGCAGTCCATTCAGGTTTCCTAATCCAGGATTGTAGACCTTGTTCTGAAAGGAAGGGTCAGCTAGGGGAGCGAAAAGTGGAGTTTAAGCAGAGCAAATACCATATGCAAAAGTACAGAAAGGCATAAAACAGCTCAGCATGTCTGATTAATAAGATGTGGGTTGTGAATGTGGTAGAGGGTGAGCCAACTACATCATGAGCATCATTCTTCCTGTGATGTTGTCGGTTCTGGGCTCAGAGAAGGAGGAGGTTGATCTCTTACATGCACAATGCTTCCCAGTGGTCCTGGTTCAACCATGGTCAAACTGCCCAATGCATTTTAATCTACCTTTTTGTTATCCACTGCTAATGATAAAAGGAAAAGGAGCTATAAAGCTAGAAGGAAGCTAGGCAATTGGTAATCCAATGAAAATATTAAAAGATAATATCTGGAGAAAGATGTATAATATATTTTTCATAAGACTCTTAATATAGTTCTCCCACCACTAGCCTCATGAAAATTTTAGTGAGATTTTCATTAAGAAGAAAAGATTACCATTCTAAAGACCCAAAGGTGTATTGCTAAGAAATGTGAAACAAATGTGATATTATTGAACCATTTCATACTAATGAGCTTGTAAAATGTGTATTTCCCTGGTAGTATAGAAATTTTACTTGATTTTTATCCTTTGAATATGAACTAGTCCCCAGCTTGTGCTTATTTCACTGGCCAGAAAAAGGCAAGAGCAATGTGGGTGGTCTCTGGGTGGAGGGGGATGGAAGGTTTGGGATGACTATCTTTGGGAAGTAGCAGGACCTGCAGCTGTAATGTTACGCAGGAACCAGACTGTAAGGGGCTGTGGGATTTGGACACGGACCTGGAACCTTTGCTACTCAAAAGTGTGTCTGACAGGGAGCAGCCCATGGGGCTGGCTAGATCCCCCCAGTCAGAATCACAAAAATGTTCCCACAAGCCTCAGTCACATTGCAGTCTGAGAAGCACTGCTGTAGATGTTAGAAGGCATTGAGGGATTTAAAGCAAGAGCATCAAAGAGTCATATTTGCATTTTTAGAAAGGCACAGAGTTGACAGTGAAAGGAGAAGATGTGTGGAGAGGGATGATGTGGACCAGAATAGAGGCTAAGAAACCAGTAGAAAGTTCATTCAGGGGTGAAAAGGGCTTGAAGCAGATCATGGCCATGGGGATGTCTTATTAGCTGCTGGGCTAGGGTTAGGGATCATTGGAGTAAAGGACATCCACATTTTGGCTTGGTTGATGGATGTGATTAACCAGGATAGGGGAAATAACAAGGCTGCTCTTGAGCACTGAGTCTGAGGTGCAGGTAAAACACCCAGGTGGTTAAATTCATGGGGCCATGATGAGATAGTTCAGGAAGTCCTGGAGAAAAGAAAATGAAGGATCACCCCAAGAGGAGGTGGAAGCACTGAGCAATTGGGCAATTAAAATAGGCAATTAATTATAAAAGCAGCACACACTGTTTTCCCTTTTTTGATGGGAATTGTGCAAGCCAAGAGAGAAGAACCTTAAACAAAGGTCAGACCAAGCAAACCCTGGAACACACCCTTTGGGTTTGGCAGCCTGGAAGGTTTGTGTGAGCCACTTAATGATTCACATGTCCAAGAGTGCAGGAAAGTGTCGCTGGAATTGGGAGATGGTGACTGAAAGTGGAATAGGGTGCATGGAGAAAGTTTGCCAAGAGAAAACCCAGGTTGGGGCTAGTGGGCTTGCAGAAGGAGGTGTGATTTTAAGGGCTCTCGCAGAAGCAGGCATGTCACTTCTAAATGAGAACCCTTCAGCAGAAAGCTGATAAAAGCCAGCTACAGTTTGGGGATCCCAGAAATCAGAAGACCAGGTTGAGAATATGGAGGTTAGAACTCTGGGAAGATTCTCACAGAAGGAAAACAAAGTTGGAAATAAGTGGACATAGAGTGACTTTTTTACACCGTGGTAAGAGTCCTCGATCTTGGGCCATCTCATCAAGAGTAGGGACCTGGGGTTAACCTGTCTGTTGTCTTATGTAAGGACAGTTCTTATGGCCTTTTCATGTGGTTCGATGTGTTGGGGCCTCTCCATGTACCGGGTTCCTATTCCCTCGCACATCTCACTCTGAGCAAACAAACCTGGGTTCCACTCCAGCCTACTTTTGTCCTTTCAGGAATCGTTTTACTTAATGTCTGCGTGTAGCCTGCCCACGAGCTGTCTGCCCACACACGTTCCATCCTTGCACCTGCAGACCCTTGCCCAGCCCAGGGTACAGTCCGTTTCCGGGCCCTAACGTGGGCTAGCCTGACGATGTACGAGGAGAGGTGCCATGGTGATGCCAGTCCCAGGCTTCAGGAGGCCGTGTGTGCCTGCTTTTCGCATGACCACATGAGGTCCAGGCACTTCCCCACAAGGAGAGAAGCTTAGGCTGGGCTGTTGGATGGCAGACCACGTGGTGGGACCCAGCTCCTGCTGAGGTGCTGGGCCTGTGAAGGAGGTGTCTAAGCCATCCCAGCCCAGTAAGCACCATGCCACCCACGCCATTCCCACTCCCACTGTGGGGGCAGAACTGCCAGGTGGTCCACCCCAAACTGTTTTTAATCCAGCAATCTTAGGGTGGCCTGTTTTCACTGCAGCAGATGTCAAGTCTGTCTCCCTAGGTCTCAGAGCCTCCTGCACTGCAGGATGGCAGGAAGGGGCTGATGACTCAGAACAGCCCCCAGGACACCCTGGTTCTACTTTTTCTGTTGAAGGTAGTTGGTGCAACTAGTAGACAAACCCTAGCTTCAGTACCTTATGCCATGTGGTTTCCTTCTCTGTTGTGTAAAAGCCTCGAGATGCTTTGTGGAGGAGGGGTGGGAGCAGCAGGGCCCCACACCTTTTCAATCGGTCAAGAGCATGACTTTACCAGCACAATGCTTCTGGGACTTGATCTACTGCCTGTTGATGTTCTCGATCCCCACCCAGCTGAATAGAAGTGTACCACGTAGAGCACCTTGGGAAGGCCCCCGCGGTTAACTGTAGCATTCCAGTCCACTCCACTGGATCAGGTGGAGGGGACTCCAAGTGATGCTAAGTGTCTTTTTGGAGAAGCCAAGAGGCCTGTGATTATCAGGATCGGCAGAGGTGAATTTAGTCAAGGGGCAAGCCGCAGGGCCCCTACGCTGTGCACAGGAGCATTACATTTGTGTAAAAGTGACTGTGAGATTGGTGTGTCCCCTGTCACACTTTCTGTTGCATCAAAAATGTCAGAGTGGCCACGGGCCCAAGTTTGGCTGGGGAAGCTGACTGGGAAAGCTTAATCTGAGAAATGTTTGTGTGGTCCAGGCACTTCCCTGCAGAGGGAAGCCATCACGCGGTGGCCTGGGTGGGCTCCAAGGACACTCTCGCTGCCCCTTGTGATGCATGGTGGCGCAGCACAACAGTGCAGGACCAGAGCGAGGCCAGGCTGCAAACGCCCTGCTGCAGCTGCCTGCAGAGCACACAGGGGAAGAAGGGAACAGATCTGGGGTGTGCGGAGTCCCGGCTAGTCAGCAGAAAATGCTTCCGACCATCTGTGTGCAAAGTCATGGGCACACGGAGGATTCCGTTCTCACTGATGGCTCCTCCAAAGAGTTCTTTTTGGTCAAGGATGTAGGCAGTAAAATAGGCAATTAATTATAAAAGCAGCACACACTGTTTTCCCTTTTTTGATGGGAATTGTGCAGAATAAAATTTAATGGAATTCCTATTCTTAGAGGTGCAAACCCATATGCCAGCACGTCAGATAGAGCCTCAGCAATTTTGGTGGGTGCTGTCCTGGTGTTAGTCTGCTGCTTCTAGACAAATGACCCACAAAATTGAGTGTTATCCATTCAGATAACATTTAAGACTAGTCAAGTCACTGCATAAAAGAATTTGTAGTGCCCTGAAATTTCACAACACATACATGGAAGAGATTTGCTAGAAGTATCCCACAAGGAGTTGTGAAGCTAGAAAAAACTTTTCTGAATTACCAATAATTTTTTTAAAGGTTCAATCAATTAAGCTGGAAGAAAGAATGAATTATTTCTAATTTCTCTACAGAAAATAGGATTAAAAAATATTTTTCATATAAAAAATCATCAGAGAACATACAACCAAGAATGTAGGAAAAATTGTAGAGATGTGTTAGACAATTAATTATATTTCTATTATATGTATGCCTTTATTTTGGATTTGGGAATGTTGGTAATAGTTAATTCCTTAAAATTTATAATTTTATTTGAGCTCTTTTCTTATTCTAACCACTTACTTTCATACCTAATCATGTATTCTTTATTTGTATAAACTCCAGGCCCTGTAAAATTTGAGTCCACCTTTGAACACTAGAAGATCTTAATCAGCACAGTAAATAAGATGGCCTGTTGTCCCAGGAGAATGAGGCTTTGTTAGGGCATGCAGCAGTGACACCGACACCCAGATGCGGCTCCCCAGCCCTGCAGAGGTCTGCCGCCTGCAGCTTAGGAGGCCAGGTTCCCAGGCTGCGTGGAAGGTGGGTGTCTTAGGTCAGCTTGTGTACTGTGAAGCGTCCTTTTGTTACTGTTCCAGGGATTGGTCTAGTCTCTCTAGGAACGCTCTGGTCTGTTGGATCCCACATACTGCTACATGCACAGAATCTCCCCCGTGCACAGAGGGGCCACAGTCAGCCACCTCAGAGGCCACACCTGTGGGCCAGAGAGCGGCCAGCCCTTTGATGTGGGCTGGGCTGGTGGGGTTTGCACCATAAACTGGTTTCTACCTCAGCTCTCCTTATTTCTGCTCAAAACACTTGTTACTTGAAAAGAAAGTGGTGCTTTTCTCTTTTTCTAGCCAACAAGTGAGTGTTAAATAAATGATTTTTAATTTGTATCTATACTGTTTAACCCCACAAACAGTGGACTCTGTCATATTTACCTTTATTTTCTTGATTTTCTGCTTTAAAATAAACATTTCCCTCAGGGCAATTCAATTTTAAGCAGAAGAGAGAAACACTTAATAATCAAGAACAGTCATCACCCAAGATAAGTGCCCCTTTCCACTGGTATGTGTATTCCCTGGGCAGTGTCTCAACCCCAAGTTTGCTATGTTGGTCAGCAAAAATGTTCTGTGAATCGCCTGTCATTAGGTTCAGGGAGTGGTATTCCCCGCAGGCCAGTGAACTGCCCGTTTGTTTGGCTGTCACTGCTCTGCTGAGTTTGTGGAGCTGCAGGGAGCCCCAGACCTGCCACCGCTTGCTGGTGTTCACTGCAGGAACTGATCAAACTTTGTGCTTCTTCAAACAAACTTTGTAAGAAACTGGACATGTAAATGGGTTTTATTTGCCTCTGAAATGTGCATGAACAACTTTTTTTCTGAGCTAGTAATTTGTCTTTTGAAGTTTTGTTTTTTCTTTACTTTTGGAGGAGTTTCTTAGAGTTTTTATAATCTAATTCTAATTGCTCACAGAATCACATTAAAATGTAATGGGAACAATTTAATCCAGATTTTTTTAAAACTGAAAGTGCAGAAGTTTGTACAATAAACCAGTTACATTTTGTTTAGGTTTAACCATTTAATTTTCCTCTCTGTTGGCAGAAATAAATCATGTGAAATTAGATCTTAGTACCCTGTTATTCTTTAGAGAATTTAGTTCACCTAGTGGTGTAATGACCCACTGAACAGAAATTAGTGCACGACATGTCCAGTCTCTGTGCTCCCAGCCCCTCTGCACTACAGCTCCTCATGTGGCTATGGATTAATTAGCAAAGGTTTAGATGCTTTGAGTTCTTAAATATATAGTCCACGTCTTCTCATCACCCACACTGAATCTGCTTATACTTATACACAGAGACAGCTAGTTCTGTTCATCAAGAAATAGTTTGAAGTTTCTGTTAACTTTTTTTAATATGCCCCTTTCCTCAAGTTCGCAAGGCCAATCTGACCATTGCTTATCTTGTTTCATACCTACAAGAAGCTGTCTTAACTACAGATCACTTTTATTTTTGGCTCTATTGTCTCAGTCATTTCATTCTCATGCAGACAATAAATACCTCTGTGGTCAGTGTTGATGAGAACCTCCCCGACAGGTGACACTGGCCTTTGGTCATTCACTGCAAGCTGGTCTGATCTGTTCAGATCAGGGCTTGCCATGGCAGTAAAAGGCTTTAGTGCATCAGCACCGGGACTCCATGACCCCTAGTAAAGGCCACACACAGCGCTTAATCTGCTGGGGAAGCTAACAAGACCATTATTCTTAAGTTTATAAAAATAATTTTGTTTTATTGCATGAGCCAAGATTTTTAGTGATGGTCACCAACCTAAATGGTGAAAATCTTCGTTCTTACGGACAGCGAAAACAGTAGCATCTGCTGTCAGCCATTTTAGTAAAACCTCTGAACCCCAAGTCCTCAGGCTCCATTTATCATCCTTGCAGACAGGGCCCTGGGCCTTCATCTGCGTGCTGAGCGCCCCTTATGGCGGTCTTCTCCAAGTTCATGACTCTACTTGCTGTGTTTTAACATTACCAATGGGCATGTGGTGGCAATTAGTTTTTGAGGCTTGTGGTGTAGCTACTATTTCAGTCTCATTGTTGCTACACTGAAATCAAGAAATAAGGTGAAAAAAAATTGTATGAAGAATAAAAATAGGTGGAAAAAGCTGCTGTGTGTTTTCAGCAGCTCCCCGAAGACAAAGATATTTTGATTAATTTTTTAGCATGACACTTTCTCATGCCATTATCTCCAGGAATTTGCTTTGTCAGGAGATAATAATATTACTCAGGGGTCAGGGTCTACTCAGAACATCTCATCCTCCCCCAGTCAGGGTTGATCACTTCAGCAAATGTCCTCTGAATCTCTCCCGTCTTGAACCACTTTCCTCTTTTTTCCCAATCCTGTCTCAAGGAGGGTAAGGGATGTCTCTGACTCCCCAGTTGTTTAGGACAATTTGTGAGGAGCCTGTTTTCCAGGTTCACCAGATCCTTGTGGAAATGAAGCCTTTGTTGTGTGGCCAGCAGTTGGCCATGCCATGCCAGCCCTGAATCCACGGCCCTGGCTCATGATTTCAGTCTTTCTTCTTGTCTCTTGTTCTGTTTTGTCCTTGGAAGCTCTAGGTTTATCACCTATTTATTCATTTATCTGTTTCTTTCCTACCTTGTAGGGCCTAAGGTACACACTATTTTTCCTGCTTATCTCTCCTTCTGGAATATCATCAGATTTGGTATTTTTCTGTTTTCTGACTCTTCCCTGTGCTATAATTTTGATGAATGCCAATTTCTTATTCTTACTCTTTACATAAACACACAAAGTTTCTCCATTGTTAATCCAGGAATCCCTTCATCTTGGCTTTCAAAAACCCTCTCAAACCCCTGCCCATGCCCTAGTCCTCTCTGTCTCTTACTTCTCCCCAACAAAACCCACCTGCTTCAGCCTGGCTGATGTCTCTCCTCTTTTGGAATGCGCTTCCTGCACCAGCGCTGAGCCATTGCTTGTGCATGTCCGCATCTGGAATGCGTTCTTCCCTTCCCTCCCCATAGTCAGCCTTCAAGCTCCAACCCACCCCTTCCTTCCTCCTTTAGGGTTCCTTCCTTGGTCACTAATGTTGATAATTAGCTTATTCCTTTCTGAATGGTTCTATAATTTGTTCCTATAATTTCTCACCTGCCACACAATTATCACCAATAATCCAATATATTTTCTTATCTCCACAAGTAGATTATATATTTCTTGGAGTACAAAGGCCAAAATTGAGGCTTGCTATCCTTCCCACCCATTGACTTTAACACAGGACCTTCCCATGGGAGGCACTGAATAGGCACTTGTTGAGCAAATGACCTGTAGCATCTGGTGCTGGATCATTATGTATCACAGATGACTGTCTGCCTGCCATTGAACTGATCTTCAGAAAAGTTAGATGATGAATTGCCTTAGACACATGCTTTTTGTTTATCTGTCCAGTTTCCTGCTATCACCATCATTAAAAATGTAGTTGACACTGAGTTTTTTTCCCTGTTAAGTAATTTTCTACTCTTCTGATCATCTCTAATCTTCTAAAACCATCTCTTTTGTTCTGATTCCCTATGAGGCATCTATGTTTTAGTGCAACCCATTCCTCAATGTTTTGTTTTATCTGGTATGCAGATACCTTGTTTCACCATTGATGATTTAGTACGGGGTTAGCAAACTTTCTCTATAAAGGCCGGAGCATAAATATTTAAAGTTTTGCAGGCCATGTGGTCTCTGTTGCAACCACTTGGCTCTGCCCTTATGAATCAAATCAACAATTGGCAGTATGTAAACAAATGAGGTGGCTGTGTTACAACAAAATGCTTTATGAACATTGAAATTTGGGTTACATATTATTTGTATATATCATGAAATATTATTTTTTTGATTTCTTTTACAGTCACTGAAAAGTATAAAAACGATTCTTGGCTGGTAGGCTTTACAAATACAGGTGGCGGACTAGATTTGTCCTGCTAGCCCCTGATACAGTTCACTAAAGGGCAGGGTGCTTTAGTTAGAGGCTAAATTGACGAGCTCAGTTCCCTGGCCTGTGTGTGAGAAAGACGCTCACTGGCCCAAACTCAGTTAAGTGGACACGGAGACAAAGAGAACAGCAAAGTGAGGCTTTAGTGGCGGTCTTGCAAATTCAGATGTCTGGTAAGCAGGCACACCCAGGGCAGCTGGAGGAAGTAACTTATTCCCTAGCACATGAGTCCCTCCCGTGGTTCCTCATTGGCTGAGCACTACAGGGTTTACATTCTTTCCTGGATGTTGCCTAAGCAAGTTATATCCACAGTAGGCAGTCCTTTACATTTGCCTTAATTTTATTGACCTGTTTAAAATTTCCTTCTTTTCCCCAAGTGGTCACAGCCCATTCCTTATCAATCTGCATCCGCCTGCCAGCTTGAGCAACTTCCTAGCATGTATTTTGCAACGTAGCCCTTTGTCAATACCTTACTGTTAAAATGTTTAAACCCCTGGTGGAAATAAATCACATTTAGGTGTTATGCTTTTTCTAACATGTGGCATTTCAAAGCTGTCCCTAAGGTTCTTGTCTGTTCTTGGTGGACATAAGACTTCAGGCTACTGTTCCTCCTCCTTTATGTCTGGCCTCTTTTCTATGCCATGCTGACCTTCTGTGAAATGATAGCCCTTTACTGGGTCCCTCAAAGAAGTTACCATGAGCACAGGTCTTCTTGAACAAAACAGACTCTACCAAGGATTTCAGAGGAGTTTGGCACAGAAACCTAATAAGCCTTGTCCAGTGGATTTATGACACCACATTTCTCGAAAGATTGCTTTGTCACCTCACCACTGTTCCCCCCAACCAAATAAATAGTATGTCTTCTTTAAGAGGACTGCTTTAACTTTTAAGAAAAGCACCACCTTTTCTCCCCTCTCAAATTTTGGGCTCTCACTCATTCATTTACTTAACATGTATTGATTGAATGTCTAATACATGCTGGCTAAGAACTTTGTGCAGTGTTGGAAATGTTCTCCATCTACCCTGTTCAGGACAGGGCACCAGCCATGTGTGACTACCAAGCGTAATGAAGTGGAGATATTAAACTTAAATTGTGTTTCTTTTAAATTCACTGAAGTGTAAATAGCCACAAATGGCATTGCTACCATCCCGAACAGTGCAGATCTAATACATGCAGGCTGCGTAGGTGCCTGCATTCCTAAAGCTTACAACAAGGTTGAGACTGGACCTTCACTACCAGTGTGTAGGATTTAATTAAAACTCCATGGCTTATCCTGGCTGGTTTATCCTTTGAATCAATAACATTCAAGCCTTCACTCTCCACTCCTGTCCTGTAACTGAAATATTCCCTGGCTTTCAAGGTTCTATTTTCCATTTCCGTTATACACAAAGGCAGAGCTTCCTTCCCCCATGGGCACATACCTCACACAAAGCACATCTTCAGCCCTGTGTCCAAGGCTGTTTGTACATACACACACGGCTGGCTTTGTCTTTAATGCCTCTCCCTCTAGGCTAGACATTTCATCGTAAATACTGTTTTAATAGTTAGCATGGGGATGATCCATATATCGATGGATTGTACACAAGAGGATTGATCTAGCTGGTTTAGGAAGGTTCTGAAATAGTGCTAGGGTATTTCTCAGAAATGTTGATAGATATTTAATTTAATCACTGTAGATAAACATGGTCCCTTGAGCCATGAAGCCAAACTTTTGGCATGTCACAAGGATATAGTTAAACTGTGTATTAGGGCAAAGCTGGGACCATTGTTACCAGGCCACTTGGAGTACTCTGCCTGAGAGTGTAGTGTTCAAATGCATGTGGATCCTCAAGAAGCTTGGATCAATAACTCACATCTATAACAGTGTTGGAATTCATTCCAAAATTATGGGTCCAAATGAGAGATATTTAAGAGGCTAACATATTCTGGAAACACACTGTCGCTAACCTTTCCTAGTTGGTTGAGTCACTTAGCAAGTGGTATGGGTTCAAGATGTGCGATGCTGATAAAAGATAGATTAGATATAGGATGCCCACTTTGGACCTTGTCATATAATAATCATCTGACAAATGTCAGCTTCCCTGTCCCTCACTTTTGTCCCTAGCCTGTGAGACCTCAGTCCCTTAGGAGGTACCCTGGGGGGCTGGCGAGACAGGGCAGTGAGGAGAACAGGCCCTGGTCAAGCAGCCCCAAACAAGGCCACAAGCAGCGGGCCACGGCCCTTCTCCCGCTGGAAGGAAGGAAGCCTACTAAGCCCAGAGTGTGAAAAGTCCTCAGAGAATTTTCAGGAAACATGAGCCCAAACTGAAAGTCACATGCAGAAAGAAATAAATGGCAATAACTAAGAATTAGCAGAAACAGCAAATGGGAGAATTCGAGTTGGATATTCGAGGTATGTGATACCAGAATATAAATTGCTAATATGCTCAAAGAAGTATAGAAAGGATTGAAAATAGGAGTGGGACAGAGACTCACAATTTTATATTCAGTTGTTCTCAGTTACTCTTTTTGTGATCTTGTTAAGGGTTGAACTAGCCACTCCAGCATTAGTATTTATATCAGGCTCCCCACTCAGGTGCCCCAACCTGCCTTTTACTTTCTGCTGTTGTGACATCTTGGGACTCAGCTGACCCAGGACGACTGCCCTCCTAGGACTCACCATTCCCGGGAACAGGCAGCCGCTCCTCCCCTGCTAGCACGCTTTTCATGTGCGATCCGGCCGGCCGGGCAGAGCCCGCGCCTGCACTTTCACCCCCAGGGCCACGGCCCCCCTGCCCTGTCACCCACGGCCAGAAGGGAGCGGTAAATGCCCCAACAGGTTCTAGTCAGGAGCGCCGGCGACACAAAATAAAGGTGAAAATGTTTACGTCAGAGACGCATGCATCACTCTCATGAGCCGGATGCGGACTGGGAGGAGGAGTCGCCTCACAGCGCCATGTGCGTCTGGTTCCACAGACGAGAAGCCCTGAGCTAGATTGGAGATGCCGCTGGTGTGTTTCCCTGCATCACAGAACCGGCGTTCCTCTTCCTTCCAGACCCCGCTGCCCTCCAGGAGGCCGTGGATCTGGAGGGCAGTCCACTCACGTCTCTGTAAGCTGGGAGGGACCCCAGGAGAGGGAAAGCCCTTCCTCACAACATGCGACAGTCGCAAGCAATCCCAGCGCCCAGGAGGCACCACCGTTGCTGCAGGGGCAGCAGGGGCAGCAGGGCCTCGGTTTCCTCATCTGCCAGCGGGGCTACAGTGTGCGTCTCTGAGGGCTGTCGTCCGCTGGGAGATGTCTGCACGTGCGGGCCACAGCCCGGCCCAGGGGGGCTGCTCCCTGCGCTGTTGTTACCATCCATGTAACCTCTCACATAAGAAGAAGCAGGCTTTCAGAGAGGTGGCGTGATTTTCCCAGGGCTATAGTTGGTAAATGGCCAGGCTGAGCTCAAACCCAGGACTGACTGACCCCAAGTGCACACCCCCAAGTCTATCCCGCTCCCCCTGGTGCAACAGGGTGTTGCCAGCGTGGTTCTGCCTGCAGCGGCCCCCACCCCTTTGTCCTGGCTCCACACCTGCGTTTGCCTTCGACCCCACTCCATCCTGAGGCGCCAGGGCCCCCGGCAAATCCCAGCCGCCGCCCCGGAAGCTGGTAGGTACAGGGCGGCGGCTGCCGCAGCGATGGGCAGCAGCCACACCTTTCCCAGTTCTCGGGCAGGCCTTCTCCTCACGCCCCTCGTCCTGTCTCAGGCACCGGGGGACCCTGATGAAGCCCGATTCGTTTCGCCGTCAGTGCCATTCTGCGGCCTTGGTGTTTATTATACTCACTTGACACTGAAATGATTGCCCATCGCAACGGCTGTTCTCTCTCAAATGAAGATCTTTCAATGTGGCCTTTATTCCTGATTTTTCACAATTTAGAATATGTTATTCTTGGTATTATTCACAGGAAAGCAAGGGCTGGTTTCTGCCGGAGGGCACGTGGAAGCCGGGGGAGGGCTCGGGCAGTGCCCTGGCTCCGGGGAGGAAGTGGTGGCGGGCTGGGCGGGGCATCTGCGCTGGACTTGGCGTGGGCCTAGCGGCTGGTTCCCCTCGTGACCTCTGCGGGGCATCGGGGCTCCACTCTGGACTTGGCGGGGCCTAGTGGCTGGTTCCCCTCGTGCCCTCTGCGGGGCGTGGGCACCTCCTCCGGGGCTGAAGCTGCGCAGGTCACCCTGGCGCTGGGATGGGCCTCCCTGGGGCTTGGAGAAGCAGGAGTGTTTGGGTAGAACTGGGCTCTGTGCCTTCTCTCAGAGGTCTTTTCATTTCTCTGTGGTGGGGGGTGCCGTGGCCGGTTGGCCCCAGCCAGTGTAGGCACTTCATAAATGAGTGTGAACAATAAAGTCGCCTGTGGGCCAAGGAAGGGGCGGCTGTTCATCCCACCCACTGAAAGGTGATGATACGCAGTTGTGCGCCAGTCTAAATGAATTCAAAAACCCAATCTTTTTGCAAATCAATGGGGAAGTTTTTTTTAACTTTATAAAAAGGTAATTCTTCACAGAAGATTCCTTTAAAGACTGGGACATTATTTTATCTGAAACAATGCAGAAGAAATATACTTAAGCTCAGTTTTTAGTAAAGCTTTTTCCCTGTGCCCTGTCCCTATGTTCCAGCCGCAGGGCTTGCTTTCCGTCCTAAATGTCCACCCCAGTGTGTGCCTCTTGGCCTTCACACAGTCGATCCCCCTGCCTGGGGAGTCCTCACATCCCACCTGCTATACTTCTCCTCAGACCCCCAGGCTCCTTCCAAGTACTAACATTCGCATGGTCCTTCTTTCATCAGAATCGCCTTTCCTTCAGGTCTTCCCACAGCTTCTGTTTATGCTCGCTGTGAGCACATTGTCCACTCCCTGGCTACAAGCTCCGTGAGTACAGGAGTGTGGCTGGACTGCGGCCTTCCCGGGGCTGTGCACCTGAATCCTTATCTTGCGCAGAAAGCCCCCACATTCCCCAGGTTCCTCTTACAGCAAAGGAGTGTATACCTTCAGACTGCTTTAGGGTGGAATTTCTTTGAAGCTGTGCTTTATCTTAAAAATTCATGTGAATTTTACATTCAAATCTATCATACAGTAGTAGTAATTTTAATACAGAAATGTTTAAATTGACTTGGTAAAATTGAACTCCTGACTCTTTAGACTTTCTAGCATGTGGCCCTTGGGATACATGCTTCTCAGTTGAAAGAACTATAAGTACTGAAAAGCTTTAAAATGTATATTGAATTGAATTAAACAAGTATTTGTTCCAAATATTAAGTAATTGAGAATTATTCACAAGCACATAGAGGCTGCGTGTCATTAAGAAGCCTAGAATAACATTTCAGAGAATTACTTAAAATAGCAAAAGGTCCCAAAATGCATTTACTCTCACTTGCTGATATTGCCCCACCTCCTTCGGTTCTCAGGCCCAACTTGTGAAGTGACTGTATCAACGTGGTTGCAGCCTGTGGCTCTGAAAACCCACAGATGCAGAGTACCACAGAAGGAAACTGTTCCCCTCTTTCCTTTGGCAGATATATCATCCTATGAGCTTCTGGACACGTGTGTGTTTTCATGGCTGTTAGAAAAAAACTGAGAAGACTTACGAGTAGCTGACATCTGCTATTAATATCTCTCTGCCTGCTGAGAAAGTGTGATTCAGTTTTAAGGGACATGTCTATAAGACTTCTAAAATGGCCTGGAGAATAGCAGATGAATAAAAAGCCTTAGGAAATAAGTAAATTGCTGAATTTGAACATACAGTATAAATAAATAAAACACCCCTAAATTTTACCCTCTACTGAAGTACATACTAATTGCTCAAGGACTTGAAGAAATTTCCTAAACAACATTCTTATGCCCCCAAAGATGTTAAATGTTTCCCAAAGTAAATAACTCCTTGATAACGTAATAGTAATGGAGTCAAATGTAATAAAGAATTCTCCGGATGCTGGGGACATGTGTTCATGCAAGAACTAAATGCTGTCATTGTTACCTCCAACTACAATCCAATTGATGATGGTTAAATGTATTTTTCAACAAACAAGGTGGCTTGAACACAGATGTGCCCTGTTCCCTTTGGGCTCCCCACAGGCCCGGGCAGACCCTTATTGGTACCTGCGGAATGGAGAAGGGGAGTAGACCAGCGCGACAGTCCATGATGGAATTTTCTATCTCTGTAGCAGGGCCCCCTTACAGCTCCCAAATTTCCCTTCTGAATTAGGTGTACTTGGGCTGGGAATGAAAAGAGTGCTTTCTAGTTTTCCTCCTTGGATATTTGCTTGCATTCTCTCTTCCTTGCAAGCCTACAGAACCAGCGACACCTTCTTCTCTGGCTGACACAGTGGAGTGCCTGCTTTGCCCCTTTCTGAGTGCACTTTCTGTGTGAGGGCACCAGGGCTCTCAGGAACAGCCACCCTGTCGCTTAGGGTGTGGCTGGAATTGTGTGTGTGCAGTAAGATCACAGGACTGAGGACGATCTGCCTGTCCTGGAAAGGCACGCACATCTGGGGAGCAACACCTGGTGGGTCCAGGGCCGTGCCAGCCCCTCTGTGCCGGCTCAGCCAACTCAGCACAGGCCCCACTCCCGGCGGGTCCCTCCTGTTCTTCCCATCAGCATGCACACACAGGGGAAGCTCCATTAGCCTTGCCGTTTGCCATTGGCTGACACATTAAACACTGATTTCATTTTCCCAGGTCAGAAATGATGAACTGAAATCTAACGTGGCACGCTACACAGGCTTGTAACTCCCATTCAGATTCCCTGGCAAATTTTAAACATTTTACATTGTACTTATTTTAAGGATTAAGTTTGTGACTGTATAGATTTAAGTGTCAACAAAGGTGGAGAGTTAATTGCCTATGAAACTGACTGCATTACATTTTTTTTGGTATCATTAATATAAAATCACATGGGCAACATTGCGGTTACTAGATTCCCCCCATTATCAAGTTCCCACCACATACCCCATTACAGTCACTGTCCATCAGCGTAGTAAGATACTATAGAGTCACTACTTGTCTTCTCCATGCTATACTGCCTTCCCCGTGCCCTCCCTATATTATGTGTGCTAATTGTAATGCTCCTTAGTGCCCTTATCCTTCCCTTCCCACCCACCATCCCCAGTCCCTTTCCTTTTGGTAACTGTTAGTCCATTCTTGGGTTCTGTGAGTCTGCTGATGTTTTGTTCCTTCAGTTTTTGCTTTGTTCTTATGCTCCACAGGTGAGTGAAATTATTTGATACTTGTCTTTCTCTACCTGGCTTATTTCACTCAGCATAATACCCTCTAGCTCCATCCATGTTGTTGCAAATGGTAGGAATTGTTTTCTTCTTATGGCTGAATAATATTCCATTGTGTATATGTATCACATCTTCTTTATCCATTCATCTACTGATGGACACTTAGGTTGCTTCCATATCTTGGCTATTGTAAATAGTGCTGTGATGACTGCATTACATTTTAAAGTGAGAGTTGCTATTATTAAACACACATGGAGCTATTGCATTATTGTTCTGTTATGATCCACTAACTCACTCATCACTAGCTAGTGTTTTCATTATTCATTTGACATATGCTAACCCAGCATTTAATACTTTTCAGAGAGTTTGAAAGTAAAAGGTTAGGTATTGACATATAAAAGTGTTTTCAAACTGTAAAATGTCATAGGAATATTCTATCTGAAAGTGCTTTTTGTGTTTCACTTCATTCCTTCATTCACAAGGCCTGAGGCCCTCACTGTGTATGGCCCAAGTGCCATGCTTGGCCCTGTGAGTGCTCAGGGGAGGGGAGCCAGCACCGTACCCCAGCAGGAGCCCATAGTTTGTGGAAAGAAGCAGGCCCAGAGGTGGGAGAGCTGGCAGAGGAGTCGTGGCTGAGGCCACCTCATCTGTGGCAGCTCACGTTTTGCTGGAACATGGGATGCACAAAGGAGCCGAGGAGGCAGAAACCAGAGAAGAGAAATGTCACCTCCGGAATGGTTTGAGGTTTTTAAAAATGTTGAAAAACTCTAGTGACTGGAACAGGGACAGTAAGAAAGGTGACTAGAAAAATGTAGGCAGGAATCAAGCTATGGCTTCATCCTTAGGTCACAGGGAGCCACAGCGACATTTGTGTTAAATAATCGCATGTCCAATACAAATTTCCACCCTGTACCATATGCAGCTTATTGCATGTTACTTAATGCAGCTTATTTTATGGTGACCTTAGGAATAGTAATGCCAGGTCAGGAATGGTGACCGACCTCCCTTTGGCCTGCTCCTTACCATGCACATCACCAGTCCTTCAAGTGCTGTGATCACTGTTTTGGACTCAGAAGACATGGGTCCAACTGCCAGTCAGCAGCTTTGTAATCTTGTGTAAGCTGCTTGTTTTTCTGAGATCTGCTCTTGTTATCAATCAAATGGGGGGTACCCCATGCAACTGTACTACAGCCTCCCTCATAGGGTTGTGGGGAGGATCAGGTTCAGTAATGTACAGGCCTCATCCCCAAGATAGCGCCGGATGACCACAGGAAGGGATTGTCACTGTCATCGTCATCATTATTCTTATTTAAAGCCCAGGTAAACCTGATTTCCTTGGCAATTAGTCATCAGAAACAACCTTTCCTGGAGCATCAGATACATAATAGCTAATTTACAAACATGCAGTAGAAATTTCCTTATTTCAACATCAATTCTTTGACTGGGAATTAACAAAACTGTCTCTCGGTGAACTGACTGAAAATAAGTTGAAAATAAAGGGCTCATAGCCTGTGGTGTGAACAGCACCCCTAGATTTGTGCAGCATATCACCATACATGGGTGCTTCTGCCAACACTGGAGTTTGATCAGAGAGGAAGAGGGGATGGTGGGAAAGCAGTGTTTGAAGAGATTTGAGCTGAGAATTTCCAGAGTTGAAGGACATGACTTACTGACCCAAAAGCACACTCAGAGTCCTGAGCATGAAAAAGCTAAAAAATAAACACTCCAGCTCTGCCACCAATGGGCTGTGGACCTTGAATCATATATTCAACTCTAGGTGTTTGGTTTCCTTATCCATGACAGAGGACCATCAACAGCGCTTCCTCAGTGGGCTGCTCTGAGGTATCAGCAAGTTCATATTTGTGAGCAGCGCACGGTGCAGAGTAGGCTGTTGTGAGTGTCAGCGGTCGTGACAATGGACAGCCAGACTGACAGCTTACTTGTCGCTGGCACCTTACATGCAAAGGGACAGTAATGCCGACTAGAATTTTATTAAGCCTAGGTAAATTATTACCAAGATTGAGATTTAAAAAAAAAGCTGTTTTTAGAACAAAACTCAGTGTAACACCCATAAACCCTCGGTAAAGAATTGTTAAAGGATGCTATGCAAAAAGAAATACGTTCACAAGAAACAAAATTCATCATAAAAAGCGGTGAAAGTAAGTCCAGAGACAGTTCGCCTCTCCAGAGAGAGGAGTCAGGAAAAGGAACTCCTGTGGTCTCTCTTTTATCAATTTGCCCAAGGCCAACTCCAGGTGCACAGAACTTCATGATAGCACATGCAGTTAAACCTGGAGAGAAAGGGATTAACTTTCGTATGTGCAAGTCCCAGACAGACTCCCAGACTGTGCATGAGCTAAACAGACCCACAGAAGCTCAGCAAAATATCTGAGAACAAAAGTACACCTACTGCCTGGCTCAGACTGACCTCCCGAGGGTTCACACACATGGGCTTTGAAAACCGAACACTGGAACCACCGCCTACCAATGGTAATGAACAAGTGAAAACTGAAATTATTAGAAAATTATCCTTTCCAAAAAAATTAAATGCTTAAGTATAAGTCTAACAAAATATATACAGGTCCTCTATGCTTCAAACTCTCAACCATTGCTAAAAAAAATCAAAGCAGACATAAATAGAGAGATTTGCCTTGTTATTGGAAGACTCAACATTGTTAAGAAGTCAATTCTCCCCAAACTGATCTATAGATTCAACAAAACCCTAAAATTAAGCAAAACTCTGAACAGCTTTTTTTTTAAGATGGGATATGATTGATTCTAAGGTTTATACAGAAAGGCAGGGAAGCCAGAATAATCAAAGCAATTCTGTCACAGAAGAAAGCCGAGGGATGCATATTACCTGACTCCAAGATTTCCTAAAGCACAGCAGCCAAGGTAGTGAGGTACGGCAAAAGGACAAACTTGTAGATCCGTGGGACAGAAGAGCGAGCCCATATAAAGACCCAGTGAAATATAGTCAGTTGATTTTTGACAATGATGCAGAAATTGTAAAAACGGCTCATGTACTAGTCTGGGCTTTTTTGTTGCAAGTTTCAGAAGCTCAAATTATTTTTTAGGCAGAAAAAAGGAGACGATTTGTTGCTCAGAGAACTGGAACAAACCTAGAGGCTGGGGTCCGGGAACCCTGGCTGAGAGATGAGATCTGGGGGTCAGGAGGGTTCCTGCCTAGCTCTCAGTGACATTCCTGGTCCCACTCGCCTCTTGGTCTCCTGTAGCAGCAGACTCGACCCAATTTAGCAACCCAGCTGTGGAGAGAGACTTTTCTTCCTGAATCTGTCAGCCTCAGGGACGCACGAGTGGTGTGGCCACAGACACATACCTGACCAACCCCTACTGCCAGGACAGAAAGATCACCAGGGTTAGTTAATCACACCTCTGTGTCCAAGGACTGGGGTTGTTTGAGAAGAGTGGGATCAGAAAGGTTTGGGGCAGACAAGATCAAGTTGGGGGCTCATTCAACTTCATTAACCACAAATTAAGAAAATAAACACAACTAGTATTTTATTTCTAGTCAATATCTACTTATACTTTCATAATTGTTTCCTTAAACTAGGTGAACACTGATTTGAAAAACAAATTAAAGGCTTTAAAATTTTTTTAAGGCACTCAACAGTCTTTGACTTTTAAGACTGGGAATGAATCTTAATTAAGTGTGAAAATATTTATTTCTGGTCCCAGTGTATCTCACTGAATAACCAATATTTCAAAAATGATAAAAGGAAAATGGCGTAATGCTGGTGGTGCAGCCCGAATTAAAAGACCTTATTATTTAAATGAAGATTATTGTATCACCTTTATGATTAAGCTTCTTTCCTTTGAAGTATCAGTCTTTAAACATTTTGGAATTGTTTTTTAAATTATCAAATCTAGACAGCCTCTTCTGTTAAAAGATGAAAGATGCTTAATTTTAAAGATTTTCTCTGGAAGCCATCAGTCACAATGATTGAACTCAGCTTACGAATTTTCCTGCTTCTGTATCAGTGAACCAGAACAGTATTCTCTTTAGAGAGCTGACATTCAAAAGCCTTAATTTTCTCTTTTCATGCAGTGTATATTATAAAGAAATCATTAAACCAAGTATAAATCCCCTTCCAAAGCAAAAGACACGTAAGCTTCATGCTTTTGTTTTCCTCTTCTCCTTCCTGTGATGTTACTCCGAGGGCTCCACCTGATGGGGTGGCTGACAGAGGAAATGCACCAATCTCAAGTCCCTGAATTACCAACCAGAAATGGGAGGAAAAGACAAACAAATGCTGGCTTCCATTAGCCCAGCCTGCTTGCTCAGCGACCAAGGGACACAGCCTCAGCTGCTCTTTGTGCCGTACAGTGATGACTTCTTCCCAGGAGGGAGCCACCTGAGGGCCACTCACCCGCAACCCTCAAACTGCTAGCCAGGGGAGGCAAAAGCAGATGCAGACACCGGAATATCCCTGCCTGAGAGCAACTCTGAACAGTTTCAGAGGATTCATGTCACGCAGTCTCAAGTTTCTAAACCTAATTTAGTAAGTATATGTCTTCTTTTCAAAATAACACTATACATATCAGGACCATTTTTATCTGTTTCAGCTGGAAATGGAAGCAAAGTTTCCCATTACTGGCAAATCCTCTCAGCATCTCAGCAGCTGCAAAGAAGTTAATTCATCCTATTTTAACTCCTGCACATTAAAGTTATATTACCACATATTTAAAATTTCTCTGCCATTTTTTAAAAAAACTACATTTAAGTGATGTAGGGTACCTAAAGCTAAAGCTGAGAATTAAAAAAATATAAATTATTAGGGAAAGTCCCCAAATTATTAAACTAAGGTCATTTTATGTTTCTCTTAGGCCACTGTGATGCCATTTGGTTCAATGGAAGAGACTCAAGAACTGAACCACTTGTTCTAAAATGTGTGCTGTTTTGAGAGGCTGGTCAAAATCCTTCCTGTTTCCAGAGAAGACAGATACGAATTCTGAGAAAAAATGGTATTCATTATCCCCAACATTCCAGGTCAAAAACGGAGGTGGGTGTAAGGGCTTGTTGACTGGCCTCACTGGTACCGAACCTCCGTTTCAGGCTCAGCCTCCCTGACTGAAGTGAGAAGGCGCCAAGGGAAGAGGCTGGTGGAAGGCAAGTGTGAGGGGGGCTGAAGAGAAAGGGGGCTCAAGCAGAGGTGCCCCCAGAGGCCCACCGAGGGGATTTGATGCCCGAGGGGCTTCATACCCCCTCCTCTACACAAAATTATTTTAGTCATTATCACAAACTAAACAAAGCAACAATAATGAACAGAAAAGAAATGCAAACAGTGCAAAATGCTTTATTAAGTTTTGTAAATAAAACCATGCCATTAAAAAAATTAAAACTTACCAAAATATTGCAGAAAAAAGGAAAAAGTAATGGACTGATGTATTTATATTAATGTACTTTTTGAAAAAAGGGGGAATTTTATTCCTTTGTATTATTCTGGTACCAGTAATGAACAACATTATAGTTTCTATTTTCAAGCCTTAATTTTATCAAAATGGATCTTCACATATTCATGATTGGCCAGATTTGTGGATCTATATTCCCTCATGTTTTGTTGAAGAACACTTTTTATTAATTTTAATTTCAAAAGCCTTTTCACATAAAGCAATACATACATAAATAGTGGTGAAAAGTCTTAAGCCTAAGGAAAAGTTTGGCAGACATTCATAAAAAGCCCATTTCACAATAAATTCCAGAATTTCAACACTGAGCATGTCATGGTTTCTTTGGGGTCTCTTTAAGCAGTTTTCAAATGTCTCCGATAAAAAAAAATTCAATGAAATATCTTTACTAATAAATTCAACATAAATTTATATTGTATCCCATACAAACTTACAAAGTTTTTCTTCGGCAAAAATCAGAGACATTATCTGATCGCTCATTTTAGAACAAATGTCCAGTTCTTGGTAAGAACAATGAAGTTACTCAGTCATAGACATTTTTATGTCTCCTAGCAATGTAAGAGCAGCATCTCTTGTTATTTCTCCTGGTCTTTAAAATTTGATTGTTTTTTTTTCCTATGTAAATAACCATTTTCTTATATGTTGTTGAGTGGAAAAACTTTCTCTACAAACAAGTCTGAATGGTCAGGAGCTTGCAAATTAATTGACAGTAGACAAATTAAAAGGACAAAAATGTATTATATGTGGGAGTGTGCTATGGAGCTGTCTGGAATTAAGGTTATAGGCCAGCTTAATAAGGGAAGGGGGCACTGAGTTAGAGCTTCAGAGGGTGGAAGGCTCAGATGAGGCTTACTTACACAATTTTTTGGAATATTCCAGTGCCCAAGGACAGTTGTGTGTGAGACAGCTGATTCTCATAAAGCTCTGCTTTCATCAAATAAGGGAAATTCAGATAAGACTTCTTTCTGCATCTGCTGTATCTCAGATAATTTCACTTTGATACCATTTGGATGTGGTTTCAGTCCTTTTGATGTTATGTGGCATACTTTCAGCCTTTTTCAGAATTTCTGTGTGTTGATCTCAAGCAACAATTTTAAAGCTTGCTGTGTCACAGGTCATAGTTCAAGGTTGATTCTGGCTGTTTGCATATATTTTGGGGTCTGCTTAACCTCAGCTAAAACTTCACACTAGAAAGTGGTAACTCAGAAAAGAAGTACTGCATGCAACAGACATTTTTTTTATATCATTGATGTATAATTACATGAGCAACATTATGGTTACCAGACTCCCCACATTATCAAGTCCCCACCACATACCCCATTACAGTCACTGTCCATCAGCATAGTAAGATGCTATCGAATCACTACTTGTCTTCTCTGTGTTGTACTACCTTCCCTGTGCCCCACCCCCTACATTACGTGTGCTAATTGTAATGCCCCTATTTCCCCCTTATCCCTCCCCTCCCACCCATCCTCCCAATCCCTTTTCCTTTGGTAACTGTTAGTCCATTCTTGGGTTCTGTGAGTCTGCTGATGTTTTGTCCCTTTAGTTTTTTTTTTGTTCTTATACTCCACGGATGAGTGAAATCATTTGATGCTTGTCTTTCTCTGTCTGGCTTATTTCACTGAGCATTATACCCTCTAGCTCCATCCATGTTGTTGCAAGTGGTAGGATTTTTTTTCTTCTTATGGCTGAGTAATATTCCATTGTGTATATATACCACCTCTTCTTTATCCATTCATCTACTGATGGACACTTAGGTTGCTTCCATTTCTTGGCTATTGTAAATAGTGTTGTGGTAAACATAGGGGTGCATATGTTTTTTTGAAACTGTGATCCTGCATTCTTAGAGTAAATTCCTAGGAGTGGAATTCCTGGGTCAAATGGCATTTCTGTTTTGAGTTTTTTGAGGAACCTCCATACTGCTTTCCATAATGGCTGAACTAATTTACATTGCCACCAGCAGTGTAGGAGGGTTCCTCTTTCTCCGCATCCTCACCAACATTTGTTGTTGTTTGTCTTTTGGATGATGGCCATCCTAACTGGTGTGAGGTGATATCTTATTGTGGTTTTAATTTGCATTTGTCTGATGATTAGCGATGTGGAGCATCTTTTCATGTGCCTGTTGGCCATCTGAATTTCTTCTTTGGAGGAGTGTCTGTTCAGATCCTCTGCCCATTTTTTGATTGGATTATTTGCTTTTTGTTTGTTGGGGTGCGTGAACTCTTTTTATACTTTGGATGTCAACCCCTTATCGGATATGTCATTTATAAATATATTCTCCCATACTGTAGGATGCCTTTTTCTTCTCTGATGGTGTCCTTTGCTGTACAGAAGCTTTTCAGCTTGATATAGTCCCACTTGTTCATTTTTGCTTCTGTTTCCCTTGTCCAGGGAGATATGTTCATGAAGAAGTTGGTCATGTTTATGTCCAAGAGATTTTTGCCTATGTTTTTTTCTAAGTGTTTTATGGTTTCATGTCTTACATTCAGGTCTTTGATCCATTTTGAATTTACTTCTGTATATGGGGTTAGACAATGATCCGGTTTCATTCTCTTACATGTAGCTGTCCAGTTTCGCCAACACCAGCTGTTGAAGATGCTGTCATTTTCCCATTGTATATTCATGGCTCCTTTATCATATATTAATTGACCATATATGTTTGGGTTAATATCTGGACTCTCTATTTTGTTCCACTGGTCCTTGGGTCTGCTCTTGTGCCAATCAATACCAAATTGTCTTGGTTACTGTGGCTTTGTAGTAGAGCTTGAAGTTGGGAAGCGAGATCCCCTTGCTTTATTCTTCCACTTCAGGATTGCTTTGGCTATTTGGGGTCTTTTGTGGTTCCATATGAATTTTAGAATTATTTGTTCCAGTTCACTGAAGAATGCGGTTAGTATTTTGATAGGGATTGCATTGAATCTGTATATTGCTTTAGGCAGGATGGCCATTTTGGCAATATTAATTCTTCCTACCCAAGAGCATGGGATGAATTTCCATTTGTTAGTGTCCTTTTTGATTTCTCTTAAGAGTGTCTTGTAGTTTTCAGGGTAAAGGTCTTTCACATCCTTGGTTGGGTTTATTCCTAGGTATTTTATTCTTTTTGATGCAATTGTGAATGGAAATGTTTTCCTGGTTTCTCTTTCTGCTAGTTCATCGTTAGTGTATAGGAAAGCAACAGATTTCTGTGTATTAATTTTGTATCTGGCAATTTTGCTGAATTCAGGTATTAGTTCTAGTAGTTTTGGCGTGGAGCCTTTAGGGTTTTTTATGTTCAGTACCATATCATCTATGCATAGTGACAGTTTGACTTCTTCCTTACCTATCTGGATGCCTTTTATTTCTTTGTTTTGTCTGATTGCCGTGGCTAGGACCTCCAGTACTATGTTGAATAAAAGTGGGGAGAGTGGACATTCCTGTCTTGTTCCCAATATTAGTTGAAAAGCTTTCAGGTTCTCGCTGTTAAGTATGATGTTGGCTGTGGGTTTGTCATATATGGCCTTTATTATGTTGAGGGACTTGCCCTCTTACCCATTTTGTTGAGAGTTTTTATCATGAATGGATGTTGAATTTCGTTGAATGCTTTTTCACCATCTATAGAGATGATCATGTGCT
Organism: Smutsia gigantea; assembly: GCA_032199065.1. Lineage (NCBI taxonomy): Eukaryota > Metazoa > Chordata > Mammalia > Pholidota > Manidae > Smutsia > Smutsia gigantea. The sequence continues at coordinate 98,051 of JAVSCE010005250.1, forward strand.
TTTTGTCCTTTTTGTTGATGTGGTGGATGATGTTCATGAATTTTCGAATGTTGTACCATCCTTGCATCCCTGAGATGAATCCCACGTGATCATGGTGTATGATCCTTTTGATGTATTTTTGAATTTGGTTTGCTAATATTTTGTTGAGTATGTTTGCATCTATGTCATCAGGAATATTGGTCTGTAATTTTCTTTTTTTGTGGTGTCTTTGCCTGGTTTTGGTATTGGAGTGATGTTGGCCTCATAGAATGAGTTTGGAAGTATTCCCTCCTCTTCTATTTCTTCGAAAACTTTAAGGAGAATGGATATTATGTCTTCTCTAAATGTCTGATAAAATTCAGTGGTGAATTCATGTGGTCTGGGGGTTTTGTTCTTGGGTAGTTTTTTGATTACTGATTCTATTTCATTGCTGGTAGTTGGTCTGTTTAGATTTTCTGTTTCTTCCTTGGTCAGTTGGAAGGTTGTATTTTTCTAGAAGTTGTCCATTTATTCTAGGTTATCCAGCTTGTTAGCATATAGGTTTTCATAGCAGTCTCTAATAATTCTTTGTATTTCTGTGAGGTCCATCATGATTTTTTCCTTTCTCATTTCTGATTCTGTTTATGTGTATAGACTCTCTTTTTCTCTTAATAAGTCTGGCTAGGGGTTTATCTATTTTGTTTATTTTCTCAAAGAACCAGCTCGTGGTTTTATTATAGTTTTTTTTCTATTCATTTATAGATTCATTATAGATTTTTTCTATAGTTTTATTCTTCTCAATTTTATTTATTTCTTCTCTGATCTTTATTATGTCCCTCCTTCTGCTGACTTTGGGCCTCATTTGTTATTCTTTTTCCAGTTTCAATAATTGTGACTATAGACTATGCATTTGGGATTGTTCTTTCTTCTTTAAATAGGCCTGGGTTGCTATGTACTTTCTTTCCTCTTAGAACCGCCTTTGCTGCATCCCACAGAAGTTGGGGCTTTGTGCTGTTGTTTTAATTTGTCTCCATATATTGCTTGATCTCTGTTTTCATTTGGTTATTGATCCGTTGATTATTTATGAGTATGGGGTTAAGCTTTCATGTGTTTGTGAGCCTTTTTGTTTTCTTTGTACAATTTATTTCTAGTTTTATACCTTTGTGATCTGAGAAGTTGTTTGGTAGAATTTCAAACTTTTTGAATTTACTGAGGCTCTTTTTGTGGCCTAGTATGTGGTCTATTCTGGAAAATTGTCCATGCGCATTTGAGAAGAATGTGTATTCTGCTGTTTTTGGGTGTAGAGTTCTGTAGATGTCTGTTAGGTCCATCTGTTCTAGTGTGTTTTTTTTTAATGGTTTATTTTTGTATCATTAATCTACAATTATGTGTGCAATATTATGGTGATTAAACTACCCCCTTCATCAGGTCCCCCCTCACCAACGCCATTACAGTCACTGTCCTTCAGCGTGGTAAGATGTTATAGAGTCACTACTTGTCTTCTCTGAGTTGTGCAGCCCTCCCCGCAGCCCCCAACATTACATCTGCTAATCGTAATGTCCCTTTTTTCCCCTTGTCTCTCCCTTCCCACCCATCCTCCCCAGTCCCTTTCCCTTTGGTAACTGTTAGTTCTTTCTTGGGTTCTGTGAGTCTGCTGCTGTTTTGTTCCTTTAGTTTTTTTTTTGTTCTTATACTCCACATATGAGTGAAATCATTTGGTACTTGTCTTTTTCAGCTTGGCTTATTTCACTGAGCATAATACTCTCTAGCTCCATCCATGTTGTTGCAAACGGTAGGATTTGTTTTCTTCTTATGGCTGTATAATATTCCATTGTGTATATGTACCACCGCTTCTTTATCCATTCAGCTACTGGTGGACACTTAGGTTGCTTCCATTTCTTGGCTATTGTAAATAGTGCTGCAATAAACATAGGGGTGCATCTGTCTTTTTCAAACTGGGGTGCTGCATTCTTAGGGTAAATTCCTAGGAGTGGAATTCCTGGGTCAAATGGTATTTCTATTTTGAGTTTTTTGAGGAACCTCCATACTGCTTTCCACAATGGTTGAACTAGTTTGCATTCCCACCAGCAGTGTAGGAGGGTTCCCTTTTCTCCACATCCTCGCCAACATTTGTTGTTGTGTTTTGGATGTTGGCCATCCTCAATGGTATGAGGTCATATCTCATTGTGGTTTTAATCTGCATTTCTCTGATGATTAGTGATGTGGAGCATCTTTTCATGTGCCTGTTGGCCATCTGACTTTCTTCTTTAGAGAAGTGTCTATTCATGTCCTCTGCCCATTTCTTAATTGGATTATTTACTTTATGTTTGTTGAGGTGCGTGAGTTCTTTATATATTTTGGATGTCAACCCCTTATCAGATATGTCATTTAGGAATATATTCTCCCATACTGTAGGATGTCTTTTTGTTCTACTGATGGTGTCCTTTGCTGTACAGAAGCTTTTCAGCTTCATATAGTCCCACTTGTTCAGTTTTGCTTTTGTTTCCCTTGCTCGGGGAGATATGTTCATAAAGAAGTCGCTCATGTTTATGTCTAAGAAATTTTTGCCTATGTTTTTTTCTAAGAGTTTTATGCTTTCATGACATACATTCAGGTCTTTGATCCATTTTGTGTTGACTTTTGTGTATGGGGCTAGACAGTAGTCCAGTTTCATTCTCTTACATGTAGCTGTCCAGTTTTGCCAATACCAGCTGCTGAAGAGGCTGCCATCTCCCCATTGTATATCCAAGGCTCCTTTGTCAAATATTAATTGACTGTATATGTTTGGGTTGATGTTTGGATATTCTGTTCCTCTGGTCTGTGGGTCTGTTTTTGTGCCAGTACCAAATTGTCTTGATTACTGTGGCTTTGTAGTAGAGCTTGAAGTCAGGAAGCGTAATTCCCCCTGTTTTATTCCTCCTTCTCAGGATTGCTTTGGCTCTTTGGGGTCTTTTGTGGTTCCATATGAATATTAGAATTATTTGTTTGAGTTCACTGAAGAAAGCTATTGGTATTTTGATAGGAATTACGTTGAATCTGTAGTGTGCTTTAGGTAGTATAGCTATTTTTACAATATTTATTCTTCCTTGTCAAGAGCATGGGATGAGTTTCCATTTGTTAGTGTCCTCTTTAATTTCTCTTAGGAGTGTCTTGTAGTTTTCAGAGTATAGGTCTTTCACTTCCTTCGTTAGGTTTATTCCTAGGTATTTAATTCTTTTTGATGCAATTGTGAATGGAATTGTTTTTCTGATTTCTCTTTCTGTTAGTTCATCGTTAGTGTATAGGAAAGCAACAGATTTCTGTGTGTTAATTTTGTATCCTGCAACTTGCTGAATTCAGATATTAGTTCTAGTAGTTTTGGGGTGGAGTCTTTAGGATTTTTTATGTGCAATATCATGTCATCTGCAAATAGTGACAATTTCACTTCTTCTTTACCAGTCTGGATGCCTTGTATGTCTTTGTTTTGTCTGGTTGCTGTGGCTAGGACCTCCAGTACTATGTTGAAAAACAGTGGAGAGAGTGGGCATCCCTGTCTTGTTCCCGATCTTAGATGAAAAGCTTTCATCTTCTCGCTGTTAAGTATGATGTTAGCTGTGGGTTTGTCATATATAGCCTTTATGATGTTGAGGTACCTGCCCTCTATACCCATTTTGTTGAGAGTTTTAATCAGGAATGGATGCTGAACTTTGTCAAATGGTTTTTCAGCATCTATGGAGATGATCATGTGTTTTTTGTTCTTCTTTTTGTTGATGTGGTGGATGATGTTGATGGATTTTCGAATGTTGTACCATCCTTGCATCCCTGGGATGAACCCCACTTGACCATGGTGTATGATCCTCTTGATGTACTTTTGAATTCGGTTTGCTAATATTTTGTTGAGTATTTTTGCAACTACATTCATCAGGGATATTGGTCTGTAATTTTCTTTTTTGGTGAGGTCTTTGCCCGGTTTTGGTATTAGAGTGATGCTGGCTTCATAGAATGAGTTTGGAAGTATTCCCTCCTCTTCTATTTTTTGGAAAACTTTAGGAGAATGGGTGTTATTTCTTCTCTGTATGTCTGGTAGTATTCAGAGGTGAATCCATCTGGTCCAGGGGTTTTGTTCTTGGGTAGTTTTTTGATTACTGCTTCAGTTTCGTTGCTGGTGAGTGGTCTGTTTAGTTTTGCTGTTTCTTGCTTGGTCAGTCTTGGAAGGTTGTATTTTTCTAAGAAGTTGTCCATTTCTTCTAGAGTTTCCAGCTTGATAGCATATAGATTCTCATAACATTCTCTTATAATTCTTTGTATTTCTGTGGGATCTGTCGTGATTTTTCCTTTCTCATTTCTGATTCTGTTTATGTGTGTAGGTTCCCTTTTTCTCTTAATGAGCCTGGCTAGGGGTTTATCTATTTGGTGTATTTTTTCAAAGAACCAGCTCTTGGTTTCATTGATTTTTCTATTGTTTCATTCTTCTCAATTTTATTTTATTTCTTCTCTGATCTTTATTATGTACCTCCTTCGGGTGCCTTTGGGCCTCATTTGTTCTTCTTTTTCCAATTTCAGTAATTGTGTCTTTAGACTATTCATTTGGGAATGTTCTTCCTTCTTTAGATAAGCCTGGATTGCAATATAGTTTCCTCTTAGATCTGCCTTTGCTGCGTCCCATAGCAGTTGTGGCTTTGTGTTGTTGTTGTCATTATTCTCCATATATTCTTTGATTTCTGTTTTGATTTGGTTGTTAACCCATTGATTAATTAGGAGAATGTTGTTAAGTCTCCATATATTTGTGAGCCTTTTTGTTTTCTTTCTAAAATTTAATTCTAGTTTTATACCTTGGTGATCTGAGACGTTGGTTGGTAGGATTTCAGTATTTTTGGAATTATTGAGGTTCTTTTTGTGGCCTAGTATGTGGTCTATTCTGGAAAATGTTCCATGTGCACTTGAGAAGAATGTGTATCCTGTTGCTTTTGGGTGTAGAGTTCTGTAGATGTCTGTTAGGTCCATCTGTTCTAGTGTGTTGTTCAGTGCCTCTGTGTCTTTACTTATTTTCTTTCTGGTAGATCTGTCCTTTGGAGTGAGTGGTGTGTTGAAGTCACCTAAAATGAATGCATTGCTGACTATTTCCTCCTTTAATTCTGTTAGTATTTGTTTCACATATGCCGGCGCTTCTGTGTTGGGTGCATATATATTTATAATGGTTATATCCTCTTGTTGGATTGACCCCTTTATAATTATGTAATGTCCTTTTTTGTCTCTTGCTACTTTCTTCGTTTTGAAGTCTATTTTGTCTGATACAAGTACTGCAACACCTGCTTTTTTCTCTTTGTTGTTTGCATGAAATATATCTTTTTCCATCCCTTCACTTTTAGTCTGTGTATATCTTTGGCTTTGAGGTGAGCTTCTTGTAGGCAGCATATACATGGGTCTTGCTTTTTTATCCATTCTGTTACTCTGTGTCTTTTGATTGGTGCATTCAGTCCACTTACATTTAGGGTGATTATCGATAGATATGTACTTATTGCCATTGCTGGCTTTAGATTAGTGGTTACCAAAGGTTCAAGGGTTGCTTCTTTACTATCTAATGATCTCACTTAACTTTCTTGTTAAGTTATTGTAAACACAGTCTGATGTTTCTTTATTTCTCTCCTTTTTTATTCTTCCTCTTCCATTCTTTATATACTAGGTGTTTTATTCTTTGCCTTTAGTTAGTATTTGGATGGTCTACTTTCTGTGCTATGATTTTATTTTCTCTGGTGACATCTTTTTAGCCTTAGGAGTGCTTCCCTTTAGAGCAGTTCCTTTAAGATGTCATGTAGAGGTGGTTTATGGGAGGCAAATTCTCTCAGCTTTTGCCTGTCTGCCAGTTGTTTAATCCCTCCATCATATTTAAATGATAATCGTGCTGGATACAATATTCTTGGTTTGAGGCCCTTCTGTTTCATTGCATTAAATATATCATGCCATTCTCTTCTGGCCTGTAAGGTTTCTGTTGAGAAGTCTGATGATAGTCTGATGGGTTTTCCTTTGTAGGTGATCTTTTTTCTTTCTCTAGCTGGCTTTAATACTCTGTCCTTATCTTTCATCTTTGCCATTTTAATTATTATGTGTCTTGGTGTTGTTTTCCTTGGGTCCCTTGTGTTAGGAGATCTGTGGGCTTCTGTGGACTGCGAGACTATTTCCTTCCCCAACATGGGGAAGTTTTAAGCAATTATTTCTTCAAAGACACTTTCTATCCCCCTCTCTCTCTCCCCTTCCTCTGGTACTCCTATAATGTGAATATTGTTCCATTTGGATTGGTCACACAGTTTTCCCAACATTCCTCCATTCCTAGAGATCCCCTTATCTCTCTCTGCCTCAGCTGCTCCGCATTCCTGTTCTCCTATTTCCATTCCATAGTCTCTTGCATGTCGTCCAGTCTGCTGCTGAGCCCGTCGATGGCTTGCTTCATTTCTGCATTGTCTTTCCTGACTTCCCTCACTTCCTCCCTCAGCTCTTGCATATTTCTCTGTCGATCCATCAGCATGGTTATGACTTTTATTCTCAATTCTCTTTCAGGAAGACTGTGCATTTCCACCCTTCAGGTTCCCTCTCAGGTGTTGTCTGGGTCTGGGTGATCTTTGTCTGTACCATATTCCTCTGTCTTTTCATGGCGATAGAAGTGGTTTCTGTTACGTGCCACGTATGCCAGCTGGGCTCTTTAAGACTGCCTCATGGGGTGCCGAGTCCTCTCAGGTGCCAATGCAGGCTGTGTGCTGTGCTGTAAATTCTGGTCTGTCTTTTAGGAGTAGTTGTATTTGCTGTATTTTAATATATTTATACAGTTTTGGGAGGAGATTTCCACTGCCATGCTCACACCGCCATCTTCCCTGAACTCTCTAGTGTGTTGTTCAGTGCCTGTGTCTTTACTTATTTTCTGTCTGGTTGATCTGTCCTTTGGAGTGAGTGGTGCGTTGAAGTCTCCTAAAATGAATGCATTGCTGTCTATTTCCTCCTTTAATTCTGTTAGTATTTGTTTCACATATGTCAGTGCTCCTGTGCTGGGTGCATATATATTTATAATGGTTATATGCTCTTGTTGGACTGACCCCTTTATCATTATGTAATGTCCTTCTTTATCGCTTGCTACTTTCTTCATTTTGAAGTCTGTTTTGTCCGTTACAAG
>JAVSCE010005251.1:0-73177 GCA_032199065.1 Smutsia gigantea
CCAATCAAAAGACACAGAGTAACAGAATGGATAAAAAAGCAAGGCCCATCTATATGCTGCCTACAAGAAACTCACCTCAAATCCAAAGATATACACAGACTAAAAGTGAAGGGATGGAAAAAGATATTTCATGCAAACAACAAAGAGAAAAAAAGCAGGTGTTGCAGTACTTGTATCAGACAAAATAGACTTCAAAACAAAGAAAGCAGCAAAAGATAAAGAAGGACCTTACATAATGATAAAGGGGTCAGTCCAACAAGAAGATATAACCAGTATAAATATATATGCACCCAACACAGGAGCGCCAGCATATGTGAGACAAATACTAACAGAATTAAAGGAGGAAATAGACAGCAATGCATTCATCTTAGGAGATTTCAACACACCACTCACTCCAGAGGACAGATCAACCAGACAGAAAATAAGTAAAGACACAGAGGCACTGAACAACACACACTAGAACAGATGGACCTAACAGACATCTACAGAACTCTACACCCAAAAGCAACAGGATACACATTCTTCTCAAGTGCACATGGAACATTTTCCAGAATAGACCACATACTAGGCCACAAAAAGAACCTCAGTAATTTCAAAAATACTGAAATCCTACCAACCACCTTCTCAGATCACCAAGGTATAAAACTAGAAATAAATTTTAGAAAGAAATCAAAAAGGCTCACAAATACATGGAGACTTAACAACACTCTCCTAATTAATCAATGGGTTAACGGCCAAATCAAAACAGAAATCAAAGAATATATGGAGACTAATGACAACAGCAACACAAAGCCACAACTTCTGTGGGACGCTGCAAAGGCAGTTCTAAGAGGAAAGTATATTGCAATCCAGGCCTATTTAAAGAAGGAAGAACATTCCCAAATGAATAGTCTAAAGACACAATTACTGAAATTGGAAAAAAGAAGAACAAATGAGGCCCAAAGTCACCAGAAGGAGGGACATAATAAAGATTAGAGATGAAATAAATAAAATTGAGAAGAATAAAACAATAGAAAAAATCAATAAAACCAAGAGCTGGTTCTTTGAAAAAATAAACAAAATAGATAAACCCCTAGCCAGACTCATTAAGAGAAAAAGAGAATCTACACATATAAACACAATCAGAAATGAGAAAGGAAAAATCACGACGGACCCCACAGAAATACAAGAATCATAAGAGAATATTATGAGAATCTATATGCTAACAAGCTGGAAAACATAGAAGAAATGGACAACTTCTTAGAAAAATACAACCTTCCAAGACTGACCAAGCAAGAAACAGAAAAAGTAAACAGACCAATCACCAGCGACGAAATCGAATTGGTAATCAAAAAACTACCCAAGAACAAAACCCCTGGGCCTGATGAATTCACCTCTGAATTCTACCAGACATATAGAGAAGAAATAACACCCATTCTCTTAAAGTTTTCCAAAAAATAGAAGAGGAGAGAATACTTCCAAACTCATTCTATGAAGCCAGCATCACTCTAATACCAAAACCTGGCAAAGACCTCACCAAAAAAAGAAAATTACAAACCAATATCCCTGATGAACATAGATGCAAAAATACTCAACAAAATATTAGCAAACCGAATTCAAAAATACATCAAGAGAATCATACACCATGATCAAGTGGGATTCATCCCAGGGATGCAAGGATGGTACAACATTCGAAAATCCATCAACATCATCAACCACATCAACAAAAAGAAGAACAAAAACCACATGATCATCTCCATAGATGCTGAAAAAGCATTTGACAAAATTAAGCATCCATTCCTGATTAAAACTCTCAACAAAATGGGTATAGACGGCAAGTACCTCAGCATCATAAAGGCTATATATGACAAACCCACAGCTAACATCATACTTAACGGCGAGACGCTGAAAGCTTTTCATCTAAGATCGGGAACAAGACAAGGATGCCCACTCTCTCCACTGTTATTCAACATAGTACTGGAGGTCCTAGCCACAGCAATCAGACAAAACAAAGACATACAAGGCATCCAGATTGGTAAAGAAGAAGTCAAATTGTCACTATTTGCAGATGACATGATACTGTACATAAAAAACCCTAAGATTCCATTCCAAAACTACTAGAACTAATATCTGAATTCAGCAAAGTTGCAGGATACAAAATTAACACACAGAAATCTGTTGCTTTCCTATACACTAATGATGAACTAACAGAAAGAGAAATCAGAAAAACAATTCCATTCACAATTGCATCAAAAAGAATAAAATACCCAGGAATAAACCTAACAAAGGAAGTGAAAGACCTGTACTCTGAAAACTACAAGACACTCCTATAAGAAATTAAAGAGGACACTAACAAATGGAAATGCATCCCATGCTCTTGGCTAGGAAGAATAAATATTGTCAAAATGGCTATACTACCTAAAGCTATCTACACATTCAATGCAATCCCTATCAAACTACCAACAGCTTTCTTCAATGAACTGGAACAAATAATTCTAAAATTCATATGGAACCACAAAAGACCCCGAATAGCCAAATCAATCCTGAGAAGGAGGAATAAAACAGGGGGAATTACACTCCCTGACTTCAAGCTCTACTACAAAGCCACAGTAATCAAGACAATTTGGTATTGGCACAAAAACAGACCCACAGACCAGTGGAACAGAATAGAAAGTCCAAACATTAACTCAAACATATTCAGTCAATTAATATTCGATAAAAGTGCCTTGGATATACAATGGGGAGATGACAGCCTCTTCAGCAGCTGGTGTTGGAAAAACTGGACAGCTACATGTAAGAGAATGAAACTGGACTACTGTCTAGCCCCATACACAAAGGTAAACTCAAGGTGGATCAAAGACCTGAATGTAAGTCATGAAACCATAAAACTCTTAGAAAAAAACATAGGCAAAAATCTCTTGGACATAAACATGAGCAACTTCTTCATGAACATATCTCCCGGGCAAGGGAAACAAAAGCAAAAATGAACAAGTGGGACTATATCAAGCTGAAAAGCTTCTGTACAGCAAAGGACACCATCAGTAGAACAAAAAGACATCCTACAGTATGGGAGAATATATTCATAAAAAACGTATCTGATAAAGGGTTGACATCCAAAATATATAAAGAACTCATGCACCTTAACAAACAGAAAGCAAATAATCCAATTAAGAAATGGGCAGAGGACATGAATAGACACTTCTCCAAAGAAGAAATTCAGATGGCCAACAGGCACATGAAAAGATGCTCCACATCGCTAATCATCAGAGAAATGCAGATTAAAACCACAATGAGATATCACCTCACACCAGTGAGGATGGCCAACATCCAAAACACAAACAACAACAAATGTTGGCGAGGATGTGGAGAAAAGGGAACCCTCCTACACTGCTGGTGGGACTGCAAATTAGTTCAACCATTGTGGAAAGCAGTATGGAGGTCCTCAAAAAACTCAAAATAGAAATACCATTTGACCCAGGAATTCCACTCCTAGGAATTTACCCTAAGAATGCAGCAGCCCAATTTGAAAAGGACAGATGCACCCCTATGTTTATTGCAGCACTATTTACAATAGCCAAGAAATGGAAGCAACCTAAGTGTCCATCAGTAGATGAATGGATAAAGAAGAGGTGGTACATATACACAATGGAATATTATTCAGCCATAAGAAGAAAACAAATCCTACCATTTGCAACAACATGGATGGAGCTAGAGGGTATTATGCTCAGTGAAATAAGCCAAGCCGAAAAAGACAAGTATCAAATGATTTCACTCATATGTGGAGTATAAGAACAAAGAAAAAAACTGAAGGAACAAAACAGCAGCAGACTCACAGAACCCAAGAACGGACTAATAGTTACCAAAGGGAAAGGGACTGGGGAAAATGGGCGGGAAGGGAGGGATAAGAGGGAAAAGCGGGCATTACGATTAGCAGATGTAATGCTGGGGGGGCACGGGGAGGGCAGTGCAACTCAGAGAAGACAAGTAGTGATTCCATAGCATCTCACTACGTTGATGGACAGTGACTGTAATGGGGTTGGTGGGGGGGACCTGATGAAGGGGTAGTTTAATAATCGTAATATTGCACATGTAATTGTAAATTAATGACAATAAAATAAATTATATTAAAAAATATATTTTAAATTGTCTTGTGAAAAGGAGATGTTCAGCAAGTCTGGGCCACGTTCCCATAGACTGAGGAGCAGTGGCCAAGCCGAAGGAGTCACTGAACCAGCTCCCAAAGGGAAGAAGCCAGTATACAAAAGTCAAGGAATACTTGAGAAGAGATAATTAAAAGCCACTGTGAAAACATGATCAGAGAGGTAGTAGGAAAATAAGAGGTGTCACCAAAAAAAAAAAAAAGGGCGGGGGTCTTCAAGAAAGGGAACGGTCCTTGTTAAACAGAAAGACACAGAAGACAGGTCACATGGTTATTAGCTGCTAGCCTTTCCGCCAAACTTCACTGTGGTCTCTGGAACCCGGTCTGAAGTTAAACATCCCCTCCCTTCCTGAACAACAACTTGGCTCTCCCTTCAGAACGCTGCTTCAGAGCCTTATCAAAGGGTTCCTGCTTGCTTCTCACACACCTTATATCTAGGCTGTTTCCAACCAATTACTTCTCTAAGCTCTTTTAAAAACTCTTCCTCAAAGGCAAAACTAAAGGGACAAATAAACAGATCAGCGGTCACCAGGGGCAGGCAGTGGAGGGAGGGTTAACTACAAAGAAACACAAGGGAAATTTGCGAACATGGCACTGTCCTGCATCTTCATTATGGTGGTAATTACATGATTGTATCCATAGAGAAATGTGGTGAATCTTGCTGTGGATAAATTATACCTTCATTAAAACAGAACTCTCCTTTGGAAGCACTGCTTTACCACTCTCTGCCCCTCATCAGGATTGACTTAAGGACACTTAGGACATTCCCTAGCATTCCACTATGACGTTAGCTGAGTCGTCTCTACTCCAAGTCCCCATCTAAACAGAATTGTGTGCTTTGGCTTCATCAGCACTAGTAAATCCTATGATTGGTAAATCATAACTAGTAAATCAGTACCTTATATTCTTGCCTGTGAAGGTGATTTTAATATTCACAGAGATGATTCATGCAACAGAGTACTGTTTAAGTCCATTAATAAATATCTAAGATAGATAAAACTAAAATAAGCTAATCATAGGAGTTTTTTGTTTTTGTTTTTTTTAATCCTTGGAAGCATAGGTCAGTGATTGTAGGAGGCCTGAGAGGTATTTCTGAGGGTGCTGGCAATATTCTATTTCTTGACATAGACAGATGTCTATGGGTATGTTTACTTTGTGAAAACTCATCAAGATGTACTCTTACATACTCTTCTTAAGGTACATCATGTTTCAAATAAAAGTTTTAAAAACACACATAGCCATTGACCAAGTCATGAAACTTTCAGAAATTTCTCTCACAGAAATAAAAGCATTTCTGCAGTGCTTTTTCTACTCACAAAACAGGGATCAACTTTAAATGCTTATCAATAAACAACTGTTCATTAAGTTTTAGTAGGCTCATATTACAAAATATGCTTCTCCTAAAAGCAAGTGATAGTTTCTGCAAAGACTTGACAGCATATACATGATACAGGAAGAGTAATATTAAGCATGATTTCATTTCTGTAAGATAAAAACAAAACCCTTAGCCTTTTTATAGAAAGACAGACATCAAACTATTAAAACTGGCCACAGTGGGCAGAAGTAAAGCTTCCTTTGTATGGTTTGTACAGTTCAGCCAATGCAACAAAGCATATTTTACTTTTGATCTAAGAACAAAATCTAAAAGTTAAAAAAAAAACTCACCTTTTAACTTTCACTCATATACTCCTCTGACCTACTCTTCGAGCATACAGAGACCTTCGGTGTCCTTTCCTGCAGTTCTCATCAACCTAATCAATCCCTCCCAATCTGCATTCCCTTCTACTCCATGCAACCAAAAATCACTTGAACCACTGATGTTTAGTATTTTCAACTACTTGTCCTACTATTTTGTTTATTCTACAAGCTGGAACTTAATGACTCCAGTGGTCTACATTTCCTACAACTGAGCTGTAGAAAAATTACCAAACCTCACATTTTGATGTTGCTACAAATGTACTACCTCTTATCTCAACTGGGCACTCACTGCTGCCTAACATTCTAAGAAAATCTTATTTGCTTACTCTTCCCACACTTCCATTTTTCAGAGCAGCTATTTCAAGCATTCTTCAGGTTACCCAAATCTCTCCAACCCTTCCTCCATCATTTCTCTGCAAATGACCAAGCATCCTACTTCAAGTAATAAAGTCATCTCGCAGGAAATCCCTCTACATACTGCCACTCTGCATGCCACACACCTTCTGCATCCACAACTATTCTGCCTCCTGTTCTCCCATCCCTCCTTTCAGCTAAGTGCTCAGGTTTACACCCCGTCAACTCACAGGTCATTGCATCAGCTCCACCACTTATCAAATAAATTCTCTTTCCTCACCCCTGTTAACTTCAATCACACACCATTTTCTGGTTTCTCCCATCTGCTTTCAAACCAAAGAAATCCAAAATTGAACTCCTTAACTTTCCTCCTAATTCCGTTGCTCATGTGTTCCCTACCTCAGAATATGGCACCCATGTTGTCAGTTATTCCTTCTTTCTTTTTCAATCAGTTTCTTTCTACAGTCAATCAGTTCTGTACTACTGTAAAAATCTATGAACTAGACTGTTTGCATCCTTCTCCCCCAGTTTTGCTCTCCTGTTTTTATCCATTCTCAATACCAAAGAAGGTCCTTTATGATCTGATCCCTGTTCTTTCCTATCCTCTGAATCTTTCACACTCTACTCTTTGATCCAGTCTTATACGTAACTAAAAATTCAACATGGTCTCTGGACTTTTCGTTTATCCAGTATTTCACCTCCATACTGGTCCCCGATGCCAAGCTAATCCTTTGTTTGAGTTTAGCTATCACCTTTTTCTAGTGGTTTTTCTTGAACAACCAGGATTATGGCAGCCTTGTTATGTGTTCTCCTACATAACACATTAAACTGTACCTAAACTGTTAACGTCCTCCACAGCATTTTAATCACCTTAAGAGTAAAAACTATCTTTTCATTACAATGACACCAGCACTTAGCAAAATATATGGGATATAATAGTTGTTCAATTAATATCTGTGTATTAAATGAAAGGCATCTAATCTCCGAGCCATGGACTTGTCTACGCTATCTTAATTGTAAACAGGCATCTAAGAGGAATTTTGCTTCTATTTATAGGTGAACTAGGTAATTTCAAACAAACCCTCCTCCCACTGAGAACAAGTAAACTAGCTGGACAAATATATAAATCATCTATTTGAAAAGCATCAGAGAACTATCAAGGCAAAGAAATTTAAACAGGCCAAGAGTTGGTTCTTTGAAAAGACTAATAAAAAGGGTTGGCCTCTAATGATGCAAGGAGAAAGAGAGGGCACACAGTACAGGAATGAAAAAGAGGTCATCCATACAGATCCTCAAGGCATTAAGAAAATCATAAAGGGCAAAACAAAGCTATAGTGTAAGTTACAATGATGGTTAGTTACCACTGGAAGATGAATAAACAGTTGGAAGAGAGTATAAAGGAGCTTTCTAATGTGCAGACAACTTTCTATTTCTTAACCTGGGTGGTCATTACATGGGTGTTTGCTTTGTGATCATTTATTGAGATGTATATTTATGTTTGTGCATTTTTCTGAGCTACACTTTCTGCATTATACTTCAAAATAAAAAAGGTTTTAAAAAAGATGGTTAAGAATCAGGCTACATTTTGATCCCTATGTTCTGTATGAATATATGTAACTTAACTTCTTGAGTTTTATGTTGATGTATAGGTTTATAGACTAGTCTAATCTAGCACAGATAATAAGAAATAACAAGTTACTCTTTGTCGGGAGGGGTGGCTGGCAGGGCAGCAGAAGAGAAAACCAAGACTAAATGAGAAATAGATAAACTTTGAAAACAGACTTTATTTTCCCTAATAGTGTATGGTTAGACCAATTAACGTTTACAGCAACCAAATCAAAGATAATACAAAATATTGCTTTCACCCAAATGCAGTATGTTTTTGAGATAGTTCTAATAAAAAAATTATTAGCAGTAAATAGTTTCACAATAACCCTGTTGGCAGTAATAACAAAACTGTCATTAAATTTAAAATGCCCCAAACTTTAAAAAGCTACAACAGTACAGAGGGGCTTAATTTCATAAGGTCTTTGGGAACTATTCAAGGAAATGGCCATTTAATTATCTTTACAATATGAGAGAGCCGTATGACCATTTTAAAGCATGGCTGAGGGGAGTCTAAGACCTATAATAGAACATTTTTAGTTATTCAGTTGGCTAAATTATTAGAAAAAGGTTTCTTGTTCTCAGAATACTGAGATTAGAGTATTAAATCATATCAGTGCATCCCAAATGACTGTCTACATTCTAGTGTCAAACAATGATGTAAAAGAAAAATAAGGACTATGAAGTAAAAAAACAAAAACTAATTCAATTGAAAGTTACTGCCCTTTATTTTGAGAGTATGTCCTTCCTACCTTTTGGTATAAAAATGTCCCTTCTTTTAAGATATGGGACAGTAGATGGATGTTCTTTTGTTTCTCAAAAAATGTCATTACCAGTCACAATGAAAAGTTGAAAACTCCTTGTCAACACCCTATTTTACTTTCTGAAAATTCAACTTCAAATTCAAGTCTAACAACCACCGCTATACAGCACATCGGTCTAGTTGAGCTTTAAGTCACACTTTAGCATTCTATACAATGAGATAGTGTTCAACTTCCGGGTTATAATTTACTAGCAATAATTTAGAATATTCTATACCTTTCACACAAAATTAAATACACTGCTACATTCCCAGTGCCTAGCACACAATCTGACATACAATAAGTGCCATTCTTTTCAGTCCACAAATGAATAAGTCTCATGACGTATACTACATTTCCAAAAAAAAAAAACTTTAAATAAGAAGTCTAATTAGCTTGTTAAAACTTGATGAAAATTATTTCAAGTTAATGGGTCTACTAAACTTCTGAAGGATGTCTTCTGTAACATTTTGAGAGATCAATTTTCTCTCTGTATGATATAAGAGAGGTTAAAGGTAGTTCTACATTTCCATTTGAAGTAAAGGTATGCCATTTTCATGTGAGAATCTCTGAAATATAACCCCACAGTGAATAACATAAGTACATATTTCCTTATTTTTATTTTAAGCATTCCCATGTATTTAATCCCAAACAAATTAAGTTTGGGCATCAATTTTAAAATCATCTTTTGAAAGGACTGCTCAAATATCTTAAGTTATCCTGAACATGAGCAGAAATGAACACACTGATTACTTGAAGTCAATATTTTTTTGCTAAAAGTGCTACCCTTGGGTCCAGCAAAGTGATGAAAATTCACCATAAAGGTGATTTTTATAAACTGTAATAATTACTATCTCCTGCATATTATGTGTATAAAAACTGCTTTAGTGGGAAAACTCAGTAAATTATACTTTTGTAAACAAAGATGTTTAGTTTTTAAAAGCTGGTAAAGGTATTTACTAAGCACTAGACATAAAAAGAAAATCTTGAGGCACACTCAATGTACATCAATAGGAAAGGCACTTAAAATAAATTCAACACACCCATTCCAAGGTATGGTCATTAAAACAAAAAGTTATACATGACAGGATTGCTAAATGAAAAAAGTCGCAAACTAACATATATATGTGGTTGTTTTTAAAAAAAATAAAACAAAGCATAGAAACTGGTGAAATATATTTCACAAACATTCTATCTGTAAAAAAAAAAAAGCAATATCTGCAAAACACAACAAAGCACAGTGCAATAAAACAAGGTGTGCCTGTATTTGCAGATGACGTGATACTACATATAGAAAACCCTAAAGACTTCACCAAAAACTATTAAAACTAATGAACAAATTCAGTAAAGTTGCAGGGCACAAAATTAATATACAGAAATAGGCTGCATTTCTATACACTAATAACAAACTATCAGAAAGGGAAATTAAGAAAACAATCCCATTTACAATTGCATCAAAAAGAATAAAATACTGAGAAAAAATTTAATGGAGGAGGTGAAAGACCCATATTCTGAAAATTGTAAAACACTGATAAAAGCAATTGAAGATAGCAAATGAATGGAAAGATATGCTGAACTGAGAGAAGAATTAACATTGTTAACATGTCCATACTACTCAAAGCAACCTACAGATTCAATGTAATCCTTGTCAAAATACCAATGGCATTTCCACAGAACTAGAATAATCTTAAAATTTGTATGGAAACCCAAAAGACCTTGAATAGCCAATGCAATTTTGAGAAAGAACAAAGCTGGAGGTATCACTTGCCCTGATTTCAAACTATACTACAAAGCTATAGTAACCAAAAAAGTATGATACTGACATAAAAACGACACATTAATCAATAAAGCAAAATAAAGAACCATAAATGAACCCACACTTCTATGGTCAAATCAATCTACAAGAAGGCAAGAATATACAATGTGGAAAAGATGTCTCTTCAATCAATAGTATTGGGAAAACTGGACAGCTACATGCAAAGGAATGAAACCAGACCATTTTCTTACATTTCACATACAAAAATAAACTCAAAATGGATTGAAGACTGAAATATAAGACCTGAAACCATAAACTTCTAAAAGAAAACACAGGCAGTAAACTCTTGGACATCAGTCTTAGCAGTACTTTTTTTCTTTTTTTTTTGATATGTTTCTCAGGCAAAGGGTAACAAAAGCAAAAATAAAAAAGTGAGATTACATCAAACTAAAAAGCTTTTGTACTGGGAAGGAAATCATCAATAAAACAAAAAGGCAACTTACTGAATGGGCAAAAATATTGGCAATTAACATATCTGATAGGAGTTAATACCCAAAATATATAAAGAACTCATACAATTCAACAACAACAAAATCCAACTAAAAAGTGGGCAAAGGACCTGAATAGACATTTTACCAAAGACAAAAATGGCCAAACAATACATGATTAGCTCAACATCACTAAACACCAGGGAAATGCAAATCAAACCCACAATATCACCTCTCACCTGTCAGAATGGCTAATAACAACAAAAAAAAAGAGTAAGTTTTAGAGAGGACGCTGAGAAAAGGGAACTCTTGTGTATGATTGGTGGGAATGTTAATTGGTGTAGCCACTATGGAACACAGTATGGAGGTTCATCAAAAAACTAAAAATAGAAATACCGTATAATCCAGCAATACTTTATCTGAAGAAAATGAAAACACTATTTGAAAAGATGGGCATCCCTATGTTTATTGAAGCATTATTTCCAATAGCCAAGATATGGAAGCCACCTAGTGTCCATCAATAGGCAAATGGATAAAGATGTGGTATATTGTAATGAAATATTACTGACCCATAAGAAAGAATGAAAGCTTGCCATTTGTGATATGCAGGGACCTATAGGGCATTATGCTATGTGAAATAAGTCAGGTTGAGAAAGACAAATACCATGGAATCTAAAATACAAAACAAACAAAACAAAATAGAAACAGACTCACAGATACAGAAAACAAACTGGTGATTGCCAGGTTATCTCCCAGAGGGGAGACAGTGGGTGAAACAGGCAAAAGGGATTAAGAGGTACAAACCTCCAGTTATAAAATAAGTAAGTCACAGGGATGTAAAGTACAGAGATATAGCCAATAATATTAAAATAACTTTGCATGGTAACAGATGGTAACTAGACTTATTGTGGTGATCACTGGGCAATGTATATAAATGTCATACTATGTTGTACACTCAAAACTAATATTGTATGCCAACTATGCGCCAATAAAATTATTCATCAATTTTTTTTTATAAAGCTGCCGCAGGAAAACAAACCTGTGGAACCTGAAGTTACTAGCAGTTCAAAACCACACTTTTTTCAGACTATTTTTCTCTCCATTCCTTTCCTTACATCCATAAATTCAGTTACCTACATCTACTTCCTTTATATTCACCAGGTCAACCCACTCATCTTTCCACATCATAGGTGAGGCAGCCCCTCACATCTTCCTATGAGATGGCTGTAATCGGATCACTTCTTTGTTCAAACTCAAAGCCGGCACTCAAGTTCCTTTGTATGTGAGTCTAACCTTACTTCTGAATTATTACTCCTACAACAGGAATCCTAAACTCCAATTTAACAAGTCTTCTCTGCTGTCCTCTGAATAAGCCCAGCTGTCTGTCTCTAGTTCCTTACTCCTCTAACACTATTTGGATAAAGATGCTGTTTTAGAAATAGCATAAGATTGGGAAGATGAGGAAATACAGATTAAAGTATTCAGTGTAAATGGCCAGTATAGGCTAAGTGCTCAAGAAGGTAGAGACTATTCACTGATGTGTATTTTTTTGCATTTTCCTCTCCCCTGTAACTGGCCATATACTACAGAATAAAATTTTAGCACTTGTGTTTATGATCTTCATACATTTTGCCATAACTTTAAACTCAGTTTTGTTAACCTTCTAGTGTTTCAAAGAAACAAAAATATCTATATTACTACTACATTATATATTTCCAGCTTTTTTTTCCATTATGGATTTCAGCTCAACAGAAATAAGCTAAAGCAATATTTACTCTACAATTCTTAGAACATTCAATTATGGTTAAAAGAGCAAGAACTTTGAACTGACAAGGGTTAGCACCCTTAATCCCAGGCTCCCCCAAGCCCATGAATCAATGTGACCTCAGGCAAATTGCTCAACCTCTCTAGACCTCTTTTTGCCTCATCTGTAAAATGGTGTACCTACTTCACAAGGCTGTTGTAATATTAAATGAACTAATAGATGGGAACAATTTCACAGTGCTTCATACATACCAAGAACTCCATAAACAAAAATGATCAATACTATTATTACTCCTTAAAAGCAGTATCACTACTGACAGAACTAGATTGTTTGGTACCCTTGTTTTCAGAAATTTTGAAAACCTGAACACAGGGTAGTGAAACTGCTCCGTGGAAGAACTTCCCACATTCTTGTATCGCAAACTAAATTTGCACTGTCTACACCTTAAAGTGTGCCTTATTTTACTCAACCCCTCTAGAAAGCAAATGATTGGAAAAGAAGTATGATTACCGATCATGACAAAGTCGTAGGCATATGTAAGAGATGAAGTGGTGTGTCTGGGATTTACTTCAAAATAACTCGGGGAGGCGAGCGAGCCTGGCCATACGTGGATTAATTGTTGAAGTCAGGTAGTGGGTACACCGAGTTCTTTATACCATCCTCTCGACCTCTGCACAGTTTATAAAGTTTTCCGTAATAAAATGTATTTTTAAATGGACAACGGTCGACCTTTTCTTTGGGGCTTACAGCAAATCCCGTGATGGTCAGAAAGTACACTGGGAAGTCCTGGAAGGCAGACGCTCACCAGAGGCTGGTTAAACCTCCGAGGCCGTGTGCTTCTCCTTCCGGATTCCGGGTGAGCGGAGCCCGCGGGGTCCGGCCCGCCCAGTCCCGGGAAAGCGTTAGACACCCAAGGAAGTCGCCGCCTGGCGGCCTGCGCACGAGCTGCGGGCTGGGGAGGGGGACCCAGGGGCAGGCGGGGGCAGACGCGGGGCTGGGCGGGTGAGTCCCAGCTTTCAGGGCGGCCGTCCGCTCCGCCGCAGCCCCGGCCCCGCCCGGGCCCTCAGCAGCCCGGCTGCCCGTGAACGTCTCCGCCTCCCTTCAGCCGCGGCGCAGACACCCAACCGGCGTCCCACTTGCCCGAACGGGCTCCTCCAG
Organism: Smutsia gigantea; assembly: GCA_032199065.1. Lineage (NCBI taxonomy): Eukaryota > Metazoa > Chordata > Mammalia > Pholidota > Manidae > Smutsia > Smutsia gigantea. The sequence goes on from JAVSCE010005251.1 coordinate 13,763, forward strand.
CCTCCCACCCTGACTGGGGTCAGCGCTTCCCAGCGCCGTCAGGCCAAGGGTCGCCTCCTCAGCCCCAAGCCAACCGCTTTCCCGAAGCCCTACACCGACTTACCTCGGCCGCGCGGCAGCAGGTCACTTCGGCAGCTACTCAGGCTTCCAGCTTGCCAGTCTCTGGGCGTTGCTGCCAATCACTCACTCTCCGAGCCGGGCCAGACTGGCCAGTCATAGGCTCCCTCCGGCCCGGAGGCGGGCACTGAGCGTCCGGAGCGGAAAGCAAGGCTGCAGCTCCACGCGCCGGCTGCTTTGTTTCGCAGTGTGCGCACGCGCGGAGTTCCCCGAGGGGCGATCTCTGTCGAGTGAAATTCGCATTGTGTCTTCACTGTTCTCTTCTGGGAAGTACGTTGTTAGCAAACCTGCTCTAGGTGTGTAGGAAGACCCCCATGTTTAATGTAGCCCCGTGTGTCTGTTACTTTGAAAGATGCTGTGAATCTTAAGCCCTTGATAACCTAAGCTGGCCGTTTAACCCACGCGTGTAGGGACTTGAGTTCACCTGGCACGTCTGCCTAAGCGGAGCTTATATCCGGGGCGTGTTTGTGTAAGGGGAGTGCGGGTGCGGGCTGTAAAAAGTGCCTGATGGATGAGGATTTTACTATCTTCAGTTCCAGCTTCTGTTTAGCCTGATTCATTGAGACACGTGCTTTTTAATAGTTGAATATGCTAGGACACTCTGGATTTCAAATTAATATGTCATTATTTTTACATCGTTACCCTTACAGCTAACAATATAGTCAGCATGGTAACGTGCATAGACCCCCATAAAAGATTCATATTAGAGTTAAAAACCTGTCTGTATTTCTGTATGGCCTCTGAAGAGGTTGTTGTTGATTGGTTGTTTTTCTTACCCTCCCACTGTAATTAACAGAGGTCACTGGACAGGAACCAGAGCTCTGGTGTTCTTACTCCTGGTGCCCAGGTTTCTCCCTGGCAAGCGCTTGCTTCCTTCAGGAAGTGCATTAATTCATTTCCTCAACAAGGGCTTTTTGGGTGCCCACTATGACAGTACAAAGATTTTTTTAATGCCTTGAACCACACCCTCAGTGAGTCTACTGGCTAACAGGGAGGTAGAAACCCAAAAAGTTAAGGTATATAGCCGAGGGTCATAATGGAGGCATGGAGGGATCCTGGGAGACCTGCCTAAACTGGTGGGGGGCTCAGGCAACACATCCCGGAGAGGGGGGTTCTTAGGCTGAGGACTGATGAAAGAGTAGCTGTGTTTCTGGCCAAAGTGCACTTGTTTCTTCTGAGATCTTTGTAGGGTGAACTTACTGAGAAACTGATGAAGCTTGTGCCCAGGCCCCAGGACTTGCACCAGCCCCTTCCAAGACCCAAGGTGGAATCTTAGAACTGAGTTCACATGATCATATGTTGTTTTCTACTCTTTAAAAGGAAGATGTTATTGGGAGAAAGAAATTTCCTCTACCCCTAGAGGTTCTTCTAGCTGGTCTAAGAATGAAATTGACATGAGACAGATTAGCAGGTGTAAAAGCCAAATTAATTATGTACTTATGGGGAAGCCATAGACATGGGTTCCAAAGATAGGGACAATGAGGTATGTATGTCATTGCGAACCACCGAGAAGGAGATAGGGGGTCTGAGACTTAAAAGGAAAAGGCAAGTAATTCACAGGAATATGAAAAGAGTGATGTTTGATAAATATTTGCTGGGCCACACAGAAGCAATGAGGGGGCACAAAGAGGAATTTTAACAGACTTAGCCACATCCCTCCCTGTCTGCCACACCCAGTTCACACTATAATATAGTTATCTAGGGTGATACTTCTCCTCCTAGAGTAGCTCCTCCATCTAAAGTCTTTTTAGGCAGTCGAGGGGTAGTAGGTTAAAGTTTTTTTTTATGAGTCTTTTGGGCCTTGATGGTTATCAGCTCAAAAAACTCTGCATGTCTGCATGGCACATCTTGGGGCAGCCTGCCCTTGATCCCTACAATGTCTTAAAGCACCCCTCAGATGAGGATTGGTTAAGACCTGTCTTTCATTCCAAGTTCCCTTCCTTCACACTTCTCTGCATAAGGTGCCCTGGAGTAGCTCTGGGCATTTGGGGGAGCTGGGTGAGGGGAAGACAGTGAGTTGAACACGGGCCACTTCTGTGATAAGTGATTGGTGGCTGTCTCTGTGTTGGAATGGTTTCCAGGAATACTAGCCATCCTCTACCATCTCACAGAGGGCCCATGGATATGTCCCATGGTGCTGGCACTAGAAGTATGTGGCTGGTGGAGGAGAAAGAGGGTTTGAAATGTATGGGGCCAGAAGCTGATCCTAGGAGAACCTTCCACTCATCACACTTTTAAAATTATATGCAGGTGCTTCACTGTTTGTTTTTAAGAAACTTTCAGAATAATTTTAGATTTACAGAAAAGTTGCAAATATAGTAAAGAAGTTTCTGTTATCCTCACCATTTCCTCTAATAAAAACATCTTAACAAAATAAATGAATAAATAAAACATCTTAACATTACTATGATGCATTTCCAAACCTAAGCAGCCAACATTGGTACATTACTATTTACTAAACTCTAAACTTGATTCAGGTTTTACTAATGTCCTTTTTCTGTTCCAGGATCCAGTCCCAGATGCCACTTTGCATTTAGTCATCGTGTCTCCTCAGACTCCTCTGGTCTATTACAATTTCTTAGTCTCTTCTTGTTTTTCATAACCTTGACATGACCATAATAGTTTTAAGGACTGTGGTCATGTATTTTGTAAAGTGTCCCTTGATTTAAATTTGTCTGTTTTTCTCATGATTATTTGTAAGTTTTTTAAAAAAAATACCACACAGTGAGATGCCCTTCTTATCACATCAAATCAGGGGCATGTGATATTTGCATGACTCGTTACTGTGAATAGAAACCTTGGTTACCTGACCATGGTAGTATTTCCCCTAATGCTAAAGCCTCACATGACTATGATACTTTTATAAACCTGAGGAGCTAACATTGGTACACTACTATCCCTAAACTCCAGAAGGGCCCGTGGTAATGTTTGCAAGTTTCTCCACTGTAGAGCTGCAATTTTCCTCTTTCTTTCCATATTCTCTTCTTTGGAAGCAAGTCACTAAATCCCATCCACCGTCAAGGGGACTAGGAGATTAAACTTCAACGCCTGGAACAGAATATCTACATATATTATTTGGAGTTCTTCTCTAAGGAAGATGGGTCCCCTACCCATGTATTTAGTATTCAATCACTTGTAAATAGTCATGTATGCCTATTTTACACTTTGTTTTATATTTCATGATTTTTATTTTGTTGCTCAAATTGTTTCCCCTTCAGCCTTTGAGGTTGATTCCAATGTCCCTATTGATTTTTGATCATCTTCTTTTCTCTTGAATTTCAAGAGGCTGCAGGCTGCTCCTGTATTTTTCCTGCCCCAGAATCAGTGTTAACCGTTTTCCCAAGGAGTCCTGAAATGGTATTTAGAAACTAGTATCTAGGCACTGGTGTACATGTTGATACTGGGGTGTCATTGAATCTAACCTTCCTTAGTGGACAGAGCTAGAAAACATACTACCACTTTGATTTTTTTTGTTCTTTGTTTACATCTCAGTGATAGGCTGCCTGTAAAAGATAGTCACACCTTTGTGTAATCTCCCCTCCCTGATGGTGGGTTGGATTTAATAACTTCATCCTAATGAACAGATTACAGCAAGTGAGGGGATTTCATTGCCAAGATTAGGTCACAAAAAAATTGTGGCTTCCATCTTGCTTGCTTTCTCTTGGTCTCTCCTTCACATACTCTGAGAGAAAAGCCATCTGCCATATTGTGAGGTGCCCTGTGCAGAAGCCACTGCAGCGAGATACTGAGCAAGGCCTCTGCCAACAGCCAGCAAGGAACTGAGGCCCGCTCTCTGTTCATCAGCCTGTGAGAAACTGAATCCTGCTAACAGTCATGTGAGTGAACTTGGAAAAAGTTCCTTTCCCACTTGAGCGTTGAATTTGCTGACTCCCTGATTGCAGCCTTGTGGGAGACTCTGAGCCAGAGATACCCAGCTAAACCACACAAAAATGATGAGATAAATGATTATTGTGTTAATATGCTAAGTCTTGGAGTGATTTGTTAGAAAGCAATAGATAACTAATATGATTTCTGTCTCCTCCACAAGATTGATAGTTCTTAAATTTCACTCTGCAGCTTATTTAAAAATACAAGTATTTGGGTAACTGTTCTGCATAGCTGAGTTTAGAATCTAATGTAGAAGGTTACAGGGCAATCCATTTGGGGATTTTAGAATAGACTTTTATTTTTACTGAATCTGATCCTGGAGTTCTTTACCCAAATTAATGGCTCAGCTTTCTTGATGGAATTCAGAATAACTGAAACTTAATCTGGTAGTTGGAGTATTTATTGAATAGAGAAAAAAGAATTAGAGCTCTCTCTTACTGTGCAGCCTAGAAAAAATCCCTTGACTTTTCTCTGCCTCCAGACTCTTAACAGGAAATTAAAGGATTATAATACCATTATTTAGGCAAAGAGACTTACTTGTTATTAAGTATATTTTAAGAAATAAGAAGGAGACCAAGGCTAGTGTAGAGATTTAACAAAAGGTCAGATTCCCATTTGTTCATATTGGTAGTTAGGCTAAACCCTGTTGTAGAAAGAATATGGGCTTCCAAGTCAGAGAGACCCACATTCAAAATATGCCTCTGCCACTTGCCAGCTGTGTGGCCTCCAGCAAGCCAGTCAGCCTCCCTGGGTCTGACTTGCACAGTGGAGAAAATAGCCACCTCAAAGGGTAGCCCTGAGGACTGACTGTGTAACATCTGTAAAATGTGAAGGGCAATGCCTGGCTTATCACAAGGGCCTGATAAATAATAGCCATGCAGAACATACAGCCAGCTCTTGTGGTTGGGAGCCAGTGGTTAGTAAACTAGGGAACAAATCAGTGTCCAAATGTGTCCATCAAATCTCATATTAGGTTTAATGACAATACCATTTGGTGAGATAGGCTGAATGATCTGCAAGTCTTATACATATCTTCTCTAGAAATTGAGGCCCTTTATCTCCAGTACTCCTTTTTTTCCTCTAGCTCTGATTGCCTGTGTACAGAAAATACAACACACTGAAATGGGCCTCAAGAGATCCTGAGTTAGAATCAAGAAAATCAAAGCTGGCAAAAGACCACTGGGTAGGACAGTGAGGGGCCCCTGTGAGGGGAGCTTTGATACAAGGAGAGGCTGAATGTGACTAGGAGAGGTTCAGCTACAGGACAGCCTGAAGGCAACATGAGGTGAAAGTTTAAGGATGCAGGTGAATGCCTAATAGTTCAGGCCCACTGGCTTCAAAGCTCTGATCATTATTAAAGGCAAATATTGTTGGGAGAGAAAAATGTTTAAATCTGTTTCAGTCATGTAAATCTCAGTGCAAATGAATGTTTTACCATGGTGTCCAATGAAGAAATGTTTTGACTTTATGTCATACACTGCTGGGCATAGTATCTGGTTGTTCTGAGCCTTGAAACAACAGTTGACCCTTCTTGAACAACATGGGTTTTGAACCACTTAGGTCCATTTATATGTAGATTATTTTCATTAAGTATATTGGAAAAACTTTTGGAGATTTGCAACAATTTGAAAAAAACTTTTCTTTATCTTACTTTAAAACTACAGTGTATAATATTTACAAAATATATGTTAATTGCTTATGTTATTGGTAAAGCTTCAGGTCAACAGTAGGCTATCAGTAATTAACTTTTGGGGGTACCAAAAGTTATGTGCCAATTTTCAACGTCATTGGCTGCCCTAGCGCCCATGCTGTTCAAGGGTTGAGTGTATTTTATTTTTCTCAGACCAGTGTACACAGTGTCTGGAGTATACCCAAATAGGTCAAATGATCACTGCCTTCCAGAGATTGTGGCATTTCTTCTTGTAAACCAGCCTCAGTTTAGACCCTGATCTGCAGGGCTCTGTTATGTTTTTATGTTTTATTTTGAAAATTGTAATTATTGAAATGCCAAATGTACACAGACGTAAAAGGCATAGTACAATGAATCAGTAACTTAGAGGTACTGGTTTTATCTACAGACTTGCCAGGCCTCTTTTTTTTTCTTGAGGGTGGGGGTGCTGGAGGAAGAATGAACCTGGAGCCTCATACAAGCAAACTTTTACATTCTTTTGAAGCTAATCCCAGGCATGTCATTTCAACCATAAATATTTCACTAAAAGATAAGGAGTCTCTAAAATATAACTGTAATACCATTATCAGGCCTAAAACAATGTTTCTATATCAATTCAGTGCTCAAATATACCAAGTTGTCTCATTTATTTTTTTTTACATTTGGTTTCTTTGAATCAAAATCTAAAGAACCACATGTTACATTTGGTGGGTTTGTCTCTGAAATCTATTTTAATCCACATAGGCAACCCCCACACCCACTTTTTTTTCATTTTGTTTTGGTGAAGAAACAGATTTTTGTCTTGAAGAAATTTCCTACACTCAGGATTTTGCTGCATTCCTATGTACTGCATTCTTATGGTTACATTTCACAAATTCCTGTTTCCTTTTATTTTCTGTAAACTGGTAGATATAAAGGCTTCCCCTGATTCAGGTTCAACTTTTTTGGCAAGAATACATCATAGGTGGTGGTGTGCACTTCCATCAGAAACTACATAATGTTCATGTGTTTCTCTTTTTTGTAATAATGTTAGCAGCTATTGTTGATCATCGCCTGGATCCATGATCTCATTAAGGGCTTGCAACATGGTGATGTTCTATCATTCCTTTTCACTTATTATCTACTTGGTTACCTTAAGGCACATTTGTAAAGAAAAGCCAGTTGAATGCTTGTTTCTTAATATTTACCAGTTTTCAGAATAATTGCAACACATCAATTATATTGTTACCCTGAAGTGTAATACATATAGAGTCCTCTTCCTACCTATTGTCCTTGCCGGCAGCTTTGTATCATTTTGATTTTTGCCAGACTGATTAGCATCAAGCTGTTATTCTCATTGTAATATTAATTTGCATTCTTTATTAATTGAAATTTTTTCATATTTACTGTCCACATGGATTTTCTCTTGATTGAATACCAACTTAAATTCTCTACCTAATTTCTACAGGGTTGTTTATTCCCTTTTTGACAATGTATAATTGATTTTTGAATGTTACTCTTTATCTGCCCACTAAATTGGAAATTTACCCCCAAACTTATTTCTATTGACATTAGTTGTGTTTTTTTGTCATACAAACACATTGCTTTTAAAAATAAGTCCAATATGTCTTGTTTATTAAGGTTTCCCCTACTTCTACATTGTTGTGTATATTTTCCAAGATTTTCTTAAAGGATTTTGGATATTTTATCTTTTACACTTGAGATTTTCTCTGATGTGTAACTTAATTTTTTGGTAAATGATGTAATATATGGATATCCAGATGGATAGCCAGTGCTTCCATTTATATTTCTTACCCTTTAAAAATTTTCTGACGTTTTTAAGTCTACATATTTGTTTGATAGTATATGTATAAAATTTATGAATAAATACATATGCATATGTCAGAGGCTTATCCTCAAAAACAAAAATTTTTTAAGCTTGAAAGGGGTGCTTGATCAAAAAGTTTTGGGAACCACTGCACTAAATTGTAAGGGTAGTAATGATGTTTTTTTCATGTTTAAAAATTATTTTAGTGAGGTACATAAAATACACAAATCTTCGTGTACAGCTTGATGAATTTTGACATGCATAGACACTCATGTAATCATAATTATGTTTTTACTTATCTTTGAGTCCATTGTTAAGACTGTCTTTGGCATATTGTATGTGTTCCAAAAATGGTTTTAAATAGTTGAATGAATGAAACTGCCATTATCTAATTCATATGTCTTAAGCAACACAGCCATTGAGAAATTGAACGCCAAGTTCTGTGGGAAGGTATCTGAGACTTAGAACAAGCAATGACTCATAATGGCAGGTAGTATAACTTAATTGATGTCAAGTTCAAGTTCGTACATTTCTAATATGGGAATATAAACTCTTATAATCTTAAAAGACATCCCTGTGGCTTGTAATTCACACATACCTATGAAACTGTTAATTTCTTGAGAATACATCCTTGCTTTTAAATACCAGTGATCTACTCTCTACAATGGCAGCTTGCTAGGAAGAAGTCTTCTCAATATTTAATGTCATAAGTATAGTTATATTTAATTCCACATTGTGCACTTCTAAAGGATACTCTATTGAACATATATTCTGGATACTGCCAAAAAACAATGTCATTAATTACTAGTTGGGAATATCCCAAATGTCTTTTCCCTTTCTGATATATAAATTAACCTAAGCAAAAATAGCAAGTTTACCTTTCTGGGTTATTGAATTATTTTAAATAACAATACTGAACATTTCATTTACTCAATCAAATGGGTTATGTTTAACTTGACTGTGCCCTTTGGACTTCTTATATTTACCTTTTTACAGCTTTTTTCCCCCTACACTTATTTTTTCCAGTTTCAGCATTTGATTGGTTTGGTCATTACAAATGAGGCTGATGCTTCTACTACTGGACATTATGCACCACCTCTTTTTTTGTTTTTAGACAAATGTTCACTTACCACCACTCCCTCTTGTGACATTGGGGAAAGAGAAACCATGCCAGACTTGTTTTTGCTGTGTCAATCGGTGTGAAAGCAATCTTTTCTATTTATGTTGCTCCTATTTTCTTCTTGAGTTGTTAAAAGATAGAGGATCCCCAAGAGTAAGGGAAGGCAAAGAAATTTGAGAAGTAACCATTTGGTTTTTACACTCACTTATGATATCAAAGTATTGGCGACATTAGCATAGAGTACAGTCCAGGATATTTATTCTCACCCACACTCTTTCACTATTAGAGGCCTCTTAAATTCCTTCTGACTTTTAACATATGAGCTACATGACATAATCAAAATGTAAAAGACAATTCAGAATCTATTCAGTGAGGCTATTGAGTGCAATGAATGCATTATTCTCTGACTGGCCTGTGGGATTTAGATTACACTTGTATTTAGAGAAACATTTTTAGAAAACATAATATAAACCTAAACAAAAACTTCAGTGACTGCCATCGATAAAACAAGTATATAAATCCTTACTTTGATAAACTAAATAGAAAGCAGTATTTAAAAAACACCTAATTTGAGAATCCTCTGTGATCGGTAAGTTCCTCTCTTACAAGAAAAAAATCGTTCCCAACATAAGTTACTATTTAAAACAAGAAACCTGTACTTCGCAGTCTTCACGCTGCTAGGGAGACAGTGACACTAACAGGAAACGAAACCCAAGAAACGCCGAATATAGTGTTAATGTTCTTAGTAAAAACCCAGTGTTTTTTTTTTTAAGATTATGAATTAAGACAGAGCGAATGAAATATTACGAAACTGCCTCATCAGAACTGAGGGTCAGTACAGAGAAAAACGTGCAATTTGACTTTCTGAATGCGGGAACGGGGGGATTTCTCAGGTGCCCAAACGCTGGGAAATGTGATAGGAAAAGTGCGACGGTTTCTCAGCTGGGATCAGGTTTCTCCGCTCTGTGCTCAGTGGACGGACAGTCGTTCGGTCCAATTCAGTGCCCCTGGAGGCTCATTGGACCCTTCCGCTCAATACTTCGTGCATTTCCCTAGGTCACCAATGAACGCTTTAGTCTAAGAAAGACTTCGCGTATTGGATGTCTTATCCTCGCGTTAGGAAGGTGTCAGCCAATGGGAGGGCACAGGCTGCGGAGGTGACAGGGTTTTGGGGGAGCGTCTGCAGAGCCTTTCCCCGCCCGCGCCCTCGCTCTTTGGTTCCCAGAGTTAACCTGGTCGTTTTCCCGTCGCTGAGCCCCGGCTGCGAACCGAGGCATTGGCTCGGCACCTCCTGGTTCTCTCTGCCTCCTCGGTTGGTGTGGCCTGATGGTGCGGCAGGCTCTGGAATCCTAAAGCTCTGGAGCGGTATGTAGTGCCCAGGGGCCGCAGACAATGCGGTGGAACCAGGAAGGCCGCGGAAAGCGGCCCCTGCACCAAGTCGGCGAATCGGCCTGGGCGGGGGCGCTCTGCCTGTCTTCTCGTCAGGACCCCGCCGTGGAAGTACCGTGCTCTCGTGTGTCCTCTGAAAATGTTAGCTTTGTTCACTGCCTCCCCGTCTTCCGCATGTCCGTCTTTTATGAACCCTAGCAGTATTAATGAATGTCATCTCACTTCATCCGTTCAGTAACTTGCAATTAGTTTTGTGCAGCTGCATGTCTGCTAAGAGCAGTGGACGTGGTTATGTTAGGTTTCGTTCAAGAGAGACCAGCGTTCACATCTGTGTATTTTAAAAACCCGGGGGGCGTTCGTGCAGTTAGCAACCCCTTGAAAGCGTGGTAGAGTGCTGAAGTGCGGTGCGGAATATACCCCAACACCTGCGGAATAGGAGTCCCCAAGGTTCAAGTATTGTTCTTGTTTCCTAATTGCTGGTGCCCTATCATATCTTAAGTTCTTGCTTTCTTTGATCCTGACAACACTCAGGATTATTAGGAGAGGAAATTGAGCCTCTAAGGAGGCAACCCAACTTCTCGAAGAGTTACAGTTACTAATAAAGGGAAAGCCAGATCTAATCTCAATGCTTGTGTTATTTATTAAAAATTCGCCTAACAATATGGATTTAGGTTGTTCGTGTGTACCCTCTGGCTCTTAGGATGAGAGTTAAATAATTATTTGAGTTGAATGGTAAGTCTTGGCTGAAAGAAAAGAAAATCCTCAGGCGTGTGCTTGATCACAGGTGTCCCACAGCTACCACCTAAGTCAGCTTCTCATAGTGTGGTTCCCTGACCAGCACCATAGGCCTCACTTGGGAGCTTGTTGGAAATGCAGAAACTCTGGCCTCACCCCACCTACTGAATCAGACTGGTCTTTACCAAGATCCCTTAGGTGATCAGAGTGCTTGTTAAATTTGGGGGAGTATTCATTGTCTTAAAATATGTTGATGACGAATTTTGTAAATTGAACTAAACAAAAGAAAATAAAAGGTATGCAATATATATGTGTCCTCATAAGGCAAACTACAAAGACAAGGAGAAAGTTGTTTTGTTTTCCACATTTTCCTCATTTGTGAGAAGACTGATTTAAAAAAATTAAATGTCAGCATTGGCAATATTAGCTTAACAAGCGGAAATCTCAAAATAAGCATGAATATTTAAATAGTAATTAAAAACTAATTTGTAAGGCCTCAGGTATGGTCTTAAAAATAAAAAGGCAGAGACAAATGTTAAACATTACTGTTGACAAAATTTCAAGAACCTTCTGTTTACTAGCAATCTGTGTACAATTTCCCACTATAATTTCCCCCCACAATTTTGTTCCATTGACTAAAATCACTTTCTTTGAAAGGAGAGGGTGAATTTACTACTGCTAGTGGTCTTCCAGTTTATTAATTTGGTTATTTGGTAATAAAATGGAAACCTTGTTCCAAATTCACTTACCCTCATATTATTTGGTAATTAAAATATCTTGTAGAATCTTAATGTTAAAGTTTTTATTCGTATGTTCCTGGTCATATAAAAGGACATGCACTTATAGATCACCATAAACTTGTAATTGCTCTTATTTGCACCAGGAATCACGTGGTGTGCTTATTGATCAGTATCTTGGGCCCTATCTCCAAGTATTCCTAGTTAGGTCTGGAGTTGGGCTTTGAAATGTGCATTTTAATAATCCCAACTTATTTTGATTAGACTATCCAGGTTAGTACTTCTTGGCATTAGTATTTTAAGCAAAAAACACAATTAGAAAATAAGCTTATTTTCTTTTGAACCTAGTACAATACTCATTGTAGAAGCAGGGAAGAGAAGAGAGTTTTTTTTTTACTTACATTATGGCTTTTTTGATGCTATAAAATTGCTCAGATCAGTGTATTTAAAAGGTTATTTAAAAACTATTTTGAGATCTGCCAAATTTGGGAATAAGAGAGGGTAGGATAGAATGAAAGCCAAAATATATAATCTAAAAACAGTTTATTCAGCCTATGAAGCCTTGGAACATTTTTATCAAACAATTTTAATGTGTGAAATTTATAGAATTAACACAAAAACACCAAGTGTATTTAATGCACGAATTGGGGTTAAAGTTCTAACTTTGGCTTCCTTTTCCCCATTTTCTCAACTGTTCAATAGCTCTCTTATAAAATCTACCTGTGTGAACTCTTGAGTCCATAGAAATATTGATCAATGAACAGGTTTCATACAATTCCCCAAGAAACTTGACATTGTCAAGAATATTAAAGAAAAATGACCTCTGGTGAATTCTCTCCTGAAATTTACATTAAACTGTCTAATTGAGAGGACGAATCATACCTTCTGCCTACCTTTATCGCCTTCATTTAAGTGCCACGGGAAGTGGAGTGCTTGACCTCAGCTTCTGCTTGTTAGAATTTTTGATACTTTATATTCCTGACTTTTTCTTGGGCAGATTTTGATTTCAGTCCTCTCCTTATCAGTGGGCTTTGAAGATTGGAAGTTTTAAAATATTTTGACTTTTGTTAAGCTCAAAGGAACACGAAAGATCATAATGTTTTCAGAACCATTCCTGCATAATAGTTATCTAAGGACCTCTTAGATGAGACTGGAACTCTCTAGATTCAAGGCCAGCACTGGGTGCAGAAGGCCATCATTCAGAATATTTGGTTCTTACGTGTGTCTTGTCCCATAGACTTTTGCCCAGTAATTAATTCTGCAGGTTTCAGTTTTGGATGGGATTTGTGCTGGTGAGAGCACATAAAGCGCAAGGGTATGCTGGTTTGTAAACAGGATATTCAGGATACTGATAGAAGCACCTAAGAGGCAACATGGCCCCAAACCCTTTAATTTTATCTCTGTATTGAGTCCGTTACTTTTTTTTAATCCTTTTTTAAATTGCCACAGTAACTGTATTTTCATTTTGAGAAAATTACCACAAATTACTATCATGTTAAAATTCTATTTTCTTGTCTTTATTTTGCATTTGCTTGCAGACTTAAATAATTTAACTATTAATTTAATTTATTTTATCTGGAATGTTATTTTTTTGCCATGTGGTATGAGTTAAAGATCCCTAGCAGTGGTTTTAAATTGCCTGGAAGTTATTCCAATACAGTTACTGAATAATCTTACTCTATTTTTCATTCATTTTTGGCTCCATGTAACAACGCTGTCGTTCATTGAGCATTTACATTACAGACACCTTTATGTGTATTGTCATTTCATTTGGACAGTACACCATTTGGCAGATGATATAATTAACTCCATTTCACAGATGGAGAAGCCAAGTCAAAGAGTTTTAAGAGATTTGCCTAAAACCACATTTACCCAGTAGTAGAGACTTGGTCTGCCTCACTGAGAGCCTGCTTGCTTATATTGGATGTATGTATAGTTCTCCGGGGCCAAGTATCATTGCTCTACCAAGCGCCCCCAGCCCAACCATCAGTACCCTTGGCTTTACTCTTTAGAGTTTTGTATAGTTGAATACACGGTAAGGCCAGTTCTGCTTTATTACCTTTATGCCCCCAAATAATTTTAATAACCTTTCTGGAGTAACAGAATAATTTTGTTCCCATCCTCCAAATGGCATTGGTTTTGAAATTAGCAAAAACTTACTCATTAATTTGTGGAAAGTATTTACACCTTTATATTCTTCCTAATAAGGAATGTAGTGTAACTTGGTTGATGGAAGGTATTTTTAACTTTGTACATATATGAAGATCATTCCTTGACATTTTGTTTCTTTGGCTTTTGTATGTTTGGCCTGTTACATTTTCTAAAATATCCTGTTTAGTTTTGTGGGCAAAGGTATGCTGAAATTAAAAGGACTGTATGGGAAGTGGAAGGACTGCTGACCAGTTTAGGAGATAATAAATAAGATTTGAGCCCAGTTCTGTACTAACTAGCTTTCATCATCTGGGGCAAATTACTTAACTTCCTAAGACTATTTCCTTATTTGTCAAATGAATTATCCTTGAATCTGGTATCATTCTTCTGACTATGGCGTTAGAGATAAGACGAATGTGCTTAGATTCAGTTCAGATTCACCATGATCTCCCCAGCTCCACAGGCCTGAGGCACAGGGCAAGATATCTTTCTTGGCTTTTTTGTTCACAACCTTCTTTGACACCCTCTTTCTTCCTTCAGGATTAACTTTGGTAGATCCAGTATGTTGCATTTTGTTCGTGGATAAGAAAAAAAAGCTGTCAGCTAACCACTTTTCCCTGAGGCACTTGTCTTAGGCTCCAGAAATGTTCTAGAGGAAAAAAGCACTGGCATTGTTACAGTTTGAGAAATAAAGTGGTTATAAACTTCAGCTGTAAAGATCTTGTTTCTCATGACTTTAATGTTAAAATATGTATTGCTAAAAAGGAATTTATTGGAATATTCAAGATGACATATGTTCTTTAAACATTGTGCACACATAAATAACTTGATTTTTTTTAAGTCAGCTTCTTATGTTCATTTTGCTTTTCTTAAACTGTGGAATTGCCAATCCTAAAGTTTTTGTGTGACTTGGATTCATCTGTTTCTTTCTAAAGATGTTGTAATCCTGATTTTTTAATAAATGCCATAATATGCCTCAGCAGCTTAGAACTAATTTTGCACACCGTTTCCACAGAATTTAAGAAGATTTTGTTCATGTGTATGGCATAGAAGATGAATTCTTCCTCCTCTACCATGAATGAAGAACCTGATGCTCTCTCAGTAGTTAACCAACTACGGGATCTGGCAGCAGATCCATTAAACAGAAGAGCCATTGTCCAGGATCAGGGATGTCTGCCTGGCCTTATTTTATTTATGGACCATCCCAACCCCCCTGTTGTCCACTCAGCTTTGCTTGTAAGTTGCCTTTAATGTAATTTCAGTGTTACAGTTTTGCAATAAAGGAGAATTTGAAAAAAAGATAATGTGGTAAAAAATTAAAAATGACTAGAGAGCAAATAATACTCTGTTTCTGTATGTGCAAACATAGGTATGTGTATAGTCCTTTTACAGAAGTGATAGCCTACTACATTGTTTTCATATTTTGACACAAATGGTAGCATACTACATGCATAAAATGTTCTGCAACTTTCTTTTTTCACTTAACAAGAAATTTTGAGATTGAGATACTTTATCAGTAAGTAGACACTCAGAAAGGTATTTTGTTTTGGCTTGGTAATAGCTTTATTAATATGTAAATCACATACCATATAATTTACCTATTGAAAGTATACAATTGTGTTTTCATATATTAAGAGTTGTGCAACCATCACCAAAGTCCATTTTAGAACATTTTCATCACCTAGGAAAAAACCGTGCTTTACCTATTGCTTCCCAGTCCCTGACCCTCTTCCTTAAATAACCACTGCATTCTATTTCTCTATTTGCCTATTCTGGTTGAAAGGCCTGTATATTTTTTATAAAAGTAGGATAGGATCATATAATATGGGATATTTGTGACTCATTCTTTCACTGAGCTTTGTGTTTCCATTTTGTAGCATGTGTCAATACCACATTCCTTTTTATGGCTGAATAATATTCCATTGTGGGGGAAATGTCACATTTTGATTGTCCACTCTCAATTCATTTTAATATAAAATGGGGAGGACAGATAAGAAGAGGAAAAGAGAAAAACATACAGGATCATATATAATAATGCAGAACTACCCTGTTATGGGAAAGATGGCTAGAGAAAAACAAATGAAAAAAAGAACAATACAAAGCAATCAGGCAAATTTAGAATGTGGTAATTTCTTGAGGACAAATAATGTAGTTTCATGAACAATAAATGGCATTTAAAGCAGCTGGAATGAAGGAGAAGGACTTTTTTCCCTTTCCTGGTTATATGTCATATTTTCCTGTGAAATGAATCCTTTTCATGACTGGTGATTTTTTTTTTAATATGAATGCTTCATGAATTTGTGTGTCATCCATGCACAAGTGGCCATACTAATCTTCTCTGTCTCTGTGTCATTCCAGTTTTAATATGTGTGCTGCTGAAGCGAGCACATGCCTGGTAATTTTTAATCAAATGCCAGACATAACAAATTTTATGGTTTGGGATTTTGGATTTTTTGGTCTCCCTATATTTTTCAACTTCGTTCAGGGTTGCAGTTAAGTTACATGGGATTAATTTGACCCTTTCAAGATTTTAGGCTTTGTGGAATGAGTCCAAAACGCCCGTATTCTGTATATCACTACAAAGCATATGCATTTCTGAGGATTTATGCTGATTCCTCATGCATTGTGAGGTCTTTTCACCTTTGGCTGGTGGTTACAAACTCTTCCCAGCCCAATATGAGTTCCAAGGGGGCTGCAGAACAGCTAAAGGAAATCCTTAAAGAATCATCAGCATGTGAAGGGGATGTGGAAAAATGTACTTTATATCTTAAGAGAAAAGTACCTCAGGAAAGTTAAACTTACAAAATAGAAATTTGTGAGAGTGAGTTTATTTTTTGCGATGCAGTACAAAAATAGTTCTGTTTGTTACATGTATACTGATTATTAATATCTAATTTTACTGAAATTTTACTCTGATATGAAGGCGTACTTTTGTAGGCTCTATGTTCAAAAATATTCTGTTAGTTAATGTTCTAGTAAGTCTTAAACATGGATATTAGTAAAAGGCCATAGGAGAATAAACTGGAAGCAGTTCATTCCATAAAGTGGTTATGTTTTGTCCTTTCAGCAGTTCATTTTAATTAATATGTAAAGACCATAAAGGAAAATGATGCTATTGGACTTGCTGAAATTAATAAATGGAATATAGTTCCTGTATCCTTGTCAAGATGAAGTGGTAAAAATAAAAGCAGAGCAACCTCCTTTTTGACCTTGCAGATAAGTGAGGAATCTTCCTTTCAAAGAGCAGAACCAGCTTCTTTAGTTTCAAGGATAGGTATTTCTCCCCTAAGGGACTGCCCTGATGATCACCTTTAAAGAAGAGCTTCTAAACCCTTCAAAACTAATTGACCTTGAAAACAAAAAACTTTTTTTCACTCTTGTCTTACAATAAGTTAGTAATCGGTTTAATTTTGAGTAATCTGGACTTGTGAATTAACTTGTTACTGTTTCTGCTGTAGGCTCTTCGGTACTTGGCAGAATGCCGTGCCAACAGAGAAAAGATGAAAGGGGAGCTGGGGATGATGTTAAGCTTGCAAAATGTCATACAGAAGTAAGTGTCTCCTAATGCAGTACAAAAATAGGTCTTCTTGTTACATGTATACTGATTCTTAATACCTAATTTTACTGAAATTTTACTCTGATAGGAAGATGTACTTTTGTGGGCTCTGTTCAAAAATGTTCTGGTGGTTAATGTTCTGATTAGTCTTAAATATGGATATTAAAAGAAGTCCATCATACGAAAATGCTCAAATTTATTTAAATGTCGATAAACATTGTATTTACGAATATTTTAAAAAAGAATATCCTACCCTGTATGAAATTGTAAAGCATATGTAAATGGATTTGCTAGCAGAACGACGCAGACTAATTGCATTTGAAAGTATGCACTGTTATAAATTAGTAAAAAATTCTTTTTTTACATCATCCAGATCTCAAACTTCATCGGTAGCTTGGCAAAAAGGGCTTTTGGTGAGATTTTTCTGAGAATCACAGCGGTGTCTCAGAGGCTTAGAACTATTTAATTGGAATTTTAGTGGATGTGTGTTTTTACTTGTACCTCTCGTCTTAGATTTTTCCTATCCTGTTGTCTCATTTGTTATTACCAACTTTGCAAATAGGTTTGATAGATAGCAAACGCCAAGTCACTAATCTGTAGTCTTTCAACTGTGTTACCTCTGGGGATGTCTGGTTTTGCTCTGTAGGTCCTGCTGATTTCCTTGTAGAAGCCTGGAAATTAAAGATTAAGTGTTTTGATATTTCCACTGTGTCTGAAAGCAAAAAAAGCTCTGCTTCCAGAGGCTTTATCTAAGTTTACTTTGTATCTTGATCTTATACAAGAAGGGACTGCCTTTAAAACTATGCATGATCATTTAATGTATTTGACTGCTAAAACTTACCTTGCAGGTACTTTGGCTTCTCGCTAAAAAAAAGTGCTTTAGTTCCCAAACTCTGTCAGTGAGCTTTTATCAGTAGTCCTCTACTCTTGACTTCCAAGGCTGTGTTGTGGTTCAGTTGTTCTTTTGAAGATCTGGTTTGTTTTATTAAGGGATTCAGGAATCAGGGAGCATCCTTTCTGGCAAGTAGAGAAATTCTCCAAGTTCTGCAAAATTGACGGTTTTTATAGACAAGAGGGTGGGGTAAAGAGTTCTATCAAAAGAAGAGATTAGGGATTGTTTCAGGTAAGGTTGCCCTCCCTTAGGAGGAGAGCCAGGGGTCTTATGAAGATTACTTCATTAGTAATAAGGAAATTCCAGACTGATTGGCTTAAAATTCCACTGTTGGGAGAAGCTGAAACTAAGTTAGGTTAGATTTTTCTTTTTTTTATTAGCTTCTGGATAAATAGATATTTTTAATCTTTTATTTTAGAGATGATTTAAATATTTGTTCTCATGAGATGAACTATTTGATAGGATAGTTCTGTGGTGCCTTGATATTTGATAAGGACAAGATAGAGACTGAAGATTTTTTTTCTTGTATTTACTCAAGTTAACAGTTAGGAATAATAACAGAAAATATTGACTGCCATCAATTGTGTTAATCATTGCCTCTGATTTGAAGTCAGTTCCATTAGTGAAAATCTTGATTCTAAGTCTGACTTGAGACAAGTAGTCTCTTTGACACTTATTTTCGTTATCTGCAAAGTGATTGTGGATCCAATGGGAGGACACATGTAGAAATTCTTTGAAGATTCTAAAGTGTTGTACAAAATTACAACACCCCTATGTTTATCGCAGCACTATTTACAATAGCCAAGAAATGGAAGCAACCTAAGTGTCCATCAGTAGATGAATGGATAAAGAAGATGTGGTACACATATACAATGGAATATTATTCAGCCATAAGAAGAAAACAAATCCTACCATTTGCAACAACATGGATGGAGCTAGAGGATATTATGCTCAGTGAAATAAGTCAAGCTGAAAAAGACAAATACCAAATGATTTCACTCATATGTGGAGTATAAGAACTAAGGGAAAAAAAAACTGAAGGAACAAAACAGCAGGAGACTCACAGAACCCGAGAACGGACAAATAGTTACCAAAGGGAAAGGGACTGGGGAGGATGGGTGGGAAGGGAGGGGTAAAAGGGAAGAAGGGACATTACGATTAGCAGATGTAATGTTCGGGGGGCACAGGGAGGGCTGTACAACCCAGAGAGGACAAGTAGTGACTCTATGGCATCTCACTAAGCTGATGGACAGTGACTGCAATGGGGTTGGTGGGGGGGACCTGATGAAGGGGGTAGTGTAATCACCATAATATTACTCATTTAATTGTAGATTAATGATATCAAAATAAACTTTAAAATATATATATATAAATTTACATTATTCTTTTTCCTAGTATGCTTTAATGCCATGATGCTATTTTTTTTTTATTAAGGTATTATTGATATACACTCTTATGAAGGTTTCACATGAAAAAACAATGTGGTCACTACATTTACCCATATTATCAAGTCCCCACCCATACCCCAGTGCAGTCACTGTCCATCAGTGTAGTGAGATGCCACAGATTCACTGTTTGCCTTTTCTGTGATACACTGTTTTCCCCATGATCCCCCAAACCATGTGTACTACACATAATACCCCTCAATGCCCTTCTCGCCCCTCCCCACCCGCCCTCCCCCACCCCTCCCTCCCCCACCCCTCCCCTTTGGTAAACACTAGTCCCTTCTTGGAGTCTCTGAGTCTTGCTGCTCTTTTTTTCCTTCAGTTTTGCTTCGTTGTTATACTCCACTAATGAGGGAAATCATTTGGCATTTGTCTTTCTCCGCCTGGCTTATTTCACTAAGCATAATATCTTCCAGCTCCATCCATGTTGTTGCAAATGGCAGGATTTGTTTCCTTCTTATGGCTGAATAGTACTCCATTGTGTATATGTACCACCTCTTCTTTATCCATTCATCTACTGATGGACACTTAGGTTGCTTCCATATCTTGGCTACTGTAAAAAGTGCTGCGATAAATATAGGGGTGCAAATGCCTTTTTGAATCTGAGAAGTTGTATTCTTTGGGTAGATTCCAAGGAGTGGGATTTTTGGGTCAAATGGTATTTCTATTTTTAGTTTTTTGAGGAACCTCCATATTGCTTTCACAATGGTTGAACTAGCTTACATTCCCACCAGCAGTGTAGGAGGGTTCCCCTTTCTCCACATCCTCGCCAGCATTTGTTGTTCTTAGTCTTTTGGATGGTGGCCATCCTTAACTGGTGTGAGGTGATATCTCTTTGTGGTTTTAATTTGCATTTCCCTGATGATTAGTGATGTGGAGCTTCTTTTCATGTGTCTGTTGGCCATCTGAATTTCTTCTATGGAGAACTCCCTCTTCATATCCTCTGCCCATTTTTTAACTGGGTTATTTGCTTTTTGGGTGTTGAGGCGTGTAAGTTCTTTATATATTTTGGATGTTAACCCCCTGTCAGATATGTCATTTACAAATATATTCTCCCATACTGTAGGATACCTTTTTGTTCTGTTGATGGTGTCCTTTGCCATACAGAAACTTTTTAGTTTGATGTAGTCCCATGAGTTCATTTTTGCTTTTGTTTCCCTTGCTCGAGGAGATGCGTTCAGGAAGAAGTTGCTCATGCTTATATTCAGGAGATTTTTGCCTGTATTGTATTCTAAGAGTTTTATGGTTTCATGACTTACATTCAGGTCCTTGATCCATTTTGAGTTTACTTTTGTGTATTGGGTTAAACAATAATCCAGTTTCATTCTCTTGCATGTAGCTGTCCAGTTTTGCCAACATCAGCTGTTGAAGAGGCTGTCATTTCCCCATTGTATGTCCATGGCTCCTTTATCATATATTAATTGCCCATATATGGTTGGGTTTATATCAGGGCTCTCTAGTCTGTTCCATTGGTCTATGGGTCTATTCTTGTGCCAGTACCAAATTGTCTTGAGTAATGTGGCTTTGTAGTAGAGCTTGAAGTTGGGGAGCATAATCCCCCCAGCTTTATTCTTACTTCTCAGGATTGCTTTGGCTATTCGGGGTCTTTTGTGATTCCATATGAATTTTAGAACAATTTTCTCTGGTTCGTTGAAAAATGCTGTTGGTATTTTGATAGGGATTACATTGAATCTGTAGATTGCTTTAGGCAGGATGGCCATTTTGACAATATTAATTCTTCCTATCTATGAACACGGGGTGTGTTTCCATTTATTGGTATTGTTTCCATTTATTGGCATCTTCTTTAATTTCTCTCATGAGTGTCTTGTAGTTTTCAGAGTATAGGTCTTTCACTTCCTTGTTTAGGTTTATTCCTAGGTATTTTATTCTTTTTGATGCAACTTTGAATGGAATTGTTTTCCTGATTTCTATCTCTGCTAGGTCATTGTTAGGATATAGGAATGCCACAGATTTCTGTGTATTAATTTTGTATCCCACAACTTTGCTGAATTCAGATATTAGATGTAGTAGTTTTGGCGTGGACTCTTTAGGGTTTTTTATGTATAATATTATGTCATCTGCGAACAGGGACCATTTAACTTCTTC
Source organism: Smutsia gigantea (assembly GCA_032199065.1). Taxonomy (NCBI): domain Eukaryota; kingdom Metazoa; phylum Chordata; class Mammalia; order Pholidota; family Manidae; genus Smutsia; species Smutsia gigantea. The sequence goes on from JAVSCE010005251.1 coordinate 35,375, forward strand.
CTTTCCAATCTGGATGCCTTTTATTTCTTTGTGTTGTCCGATTGCTGTGGCTAGGATCTCCAGTACTATGTTGAACAGAAGTGAGGAGAGTAGGCATACTTGTCTTGTTCCCGATCATAAAGGAAAAGCTTTCAGCTTCTCGCTGTTAAGTATAATGTTGGCTGTGCGTTTGTCATATATGACCTTTATTATGTTGAGGTACTTGCCCTCTATACCCATTTTCTTGAGAGTTTTTATCATGAATGGGTGTTGAATTTTTGTCAAATGCTTTTTCAGCATCTGTGGAGATGATTATGTGTTTTTTTTCCTTCTTTTTGTTGATGTGGTGGATGATGTTGATGCATTTTCGAGTGTTGTACCATCCTTGCATCCCTGGAATAAACCTACTTGATCATGGTGTATGATCCTTTTGATGTATTTTTGAATTCGGTTTGATAATATTTTGTTGAGTATTTTTGCATCTATGTTCATCAGAGATATTGGTCAGTAATTTTCTTTTTTTGTGGTGCCTTTCCCTGGTTTTGGTATTAGGGTGATGCTGGCCTCATAGAATGAGTTTGGGAGTATTCCCTCTTCTGCTCTTTGGAAAACTTTAAGGAGGCTGAGTATTGTCTTCACTAAATGTTTGATAAAATTCAGCAGTGAAGCCATCTGGTCTAGGCACTTTGTTCTTAGGTAGGTTTTTGATTACCAATTCAATTTTGTTGCTAGTAATTGGTCTGTTCAGATTTTCTGTTTCTGGGTCAGCCTTGGAAGGTTGTTTTTTCTAGAAAGTTGTCCAGTTCTTCTAGGGTATCCAGTTTGTTACCATATAATTTTTCATAGTATTGTCTCATAATTCTTTGTATTTCTGTGGTGTCCCTAGTGATTTTTTCTTTCTCAGTTCTGATTCTGTTTATGTGTGTAGACTCTCTTTTTTTCTTGAGAAGTCTGGCTATGTGTTTATCTATTTTGTTTATTTTCTTGAAGAACCAGCTCTTGCTTTCATTGATTCTTTCTATTGTTTTTTTCTTCTCAGTTTTATTTATTTCTTCTCTAATCTTTATTATGTCCCACCTTCTACTGATTTTGGGTCTCATTTGTTCTTCTTTTTCTAGTTTCGTTAATTGTGAATTTAGACTGTTCATATGGGATTGTTCTTCTTTCCTGAGGTAGGCCTGTATTACAATATACTTCCCTCTTAGCATGGCCTTCGCTTCATCCCACAGATTTTGTGGTATTGAATTATTGTTGTCATTTGTCTCCATATATTGCTTAATCTCTGTTTTTATTTGGTTGTTGATCCCTTGGTTATTTAGGAGCATGTTGTTAAGCCTCCATGTGTTTGTGGGCTTTTCTTTTTCTTTGCGTAATTTATTTCTAGTTTCATACCCTTTTGGTCTGAGAAGCTGTTTGGTATGATTTCAATCTTTTTGAATTTACTGAAGTTCTTTTTGTGGCCTAGTATATGATCTATTCTTGAAAATGTTCCATGTGTCCTTGAGAAGAATGTGTATCCTGCTGCTTTTGGGTGGAGAGTTCTGTAGATGTCTGTTACGTCCATCTGTTCTAATGTGTTGTTCAGTGCCTCTGTCTCCTTACTTATTTTCTGTCTGGTTGATCTGTCCTTTGGAGTGAGTGGAGTGTTGAAGTCTCCTAAAGTGAATGCATTGCACTGTATTTACCCTTTTGTTTCATTAGTATTTGTTTCACGTATGACATGCTGCTGTGTCAGGTGCATAGATATTTATAATGGTTATATCCTCTTGTTGGATTGACCCTTTTATTATTATGTAATGTCCTTCTTTGTCTCTTGTTACTTACTTTATTTTGAAGTCTATTTTGTCTGATAGAAGTACTGCAACACGTGCTTTTTTCTCCTTTTTAGTTGCGTGAAATACCTTTTTCCATCCCTTCCCTTTTAGTCTATGTATGTCTTTGGGTTTGAAGTGAGTCTCTTATAGGCTGCATATAGATGGGTCTTGTTTTTTTATCCTTTCAATGACTCTTTTGTTTGGTGCATTCAGACCATTTACATTTAGGGTTATTATTGGTAGGTATGTACTTATTGCCATTGCAGTCTTTAGATTCATGGTTACCAAAGGTTCAAGGGTAACTTCCTTACTGTTTAAGAGTCTAACTTAACTCACTTAGTATGCTATTACAAACACAATCTAAAGGTTCTTTATTTTCTCCCCTCTTTTTCCTACTCCATTCTTTATATATTAGGTGTCATATTCTGTACTCTTTATCCCTTTTTATTGCCTCTGGTGGCAGCTTTTTAACCTTAGGAACACTTCCATCTATAGCAGTCCCTCCAAAATACACTGTAGAGATTGTTTGTGGGAGCTGAATTCTCTCAGCTTTTGCTTATCTGGAAATTGTTTAATCCCTACTTCAAATTTAAATGATAATCTTGTTGGATAAAGTGTTCATGGTCAGGCCCTTCTGCTTCATTGCATTAAGTATATCATGCCACTCCCTTCTGGCCTGTAAGGTTTCTGCTGAGAAGTCTGATGATAGCCTGATGGGTTTTCCTTTGTATGTGATCTTATTTCTCTCTCAGGCTGCTCTTAATAGTCTGTCCTTATCCTTGATGTTTGCCATTTTAATTATTATATGTCTTGGTATTGTCCTTCTTGGGTCCCTTGTGTTGGGAGATCTGTGCACCTTCATGGCCTGAGGGACTATCTCCTTCCCCAGATTGGGGATGTTTTCAGCAATTACCTCCTCAAAGACACTTTCTATCTTTTTTTCTCTCTTTTCTTCTTCTGGTACACCTATAATACGAATATTGTTCCATTTGGTTTTGTCACACAGTTCTCTCAGTATTATTTCATTCCTAGAGATGTCTTTTTCTCTCTGTGCCTCAGCTTCTTTGTATTCCTCTTCCCTAGTTTCTATTTCATTTATCATCTCCCCCACTGTATCTAATGTGCTTTTAATACCCTTCATTGTGCTCTTCAATGATTGGATCTCCATCCTAAATTTATTCCTGAGTTCTTGAATATTTTTGTGTACCTCTATGAGCATGTTTATGATTTTTATTTTGAAATCTCTTTCAGGAAGATTTATTAATTTTGTCTCACTTGGCCCTTTTTCTGGTGTTGAGATTTTGCTTTGAACCAGGTTCCTTTGGCGTTTCATATTTGTATGCCCTGCAGTGCCCAGAAGCTCTACTGTGTGTAGCTGCTCAGCCCCTGGAGCGATGTGGAGGGTTGCAGGGGAGTGGTGCTTGTGCCTGGTGGGGGGAAAGAGCTGTTTCCTGTTTTCGGCTGCTATGCCTGTCTCCATGCCCAACCAGTGGGCTGAACACACCGGTGTCAGCCTCTATGTTTTGTATTTGTAGCTGCCATAAGTGGGGCTTCCCTCTGGCTGGCCTGACGCCAGGGCAGGGGCTCCTGGTTTGGAAACCAGGGGCAGGCTAGCCAGGAGGAAGACACAGCAGGCTGCGTATCACGGTGGGGGGCCTTTGAGCTGCATAGCTAGCCAGGTGGATGGAGTGCCTAAAGATCTTTTAAGTTCCCAACCTGCTGGGCAAAGTGCACCGGACAATTTTGTCTATTTGTCCTTTCTCCTGAGCAGTAAGCTCTGTGCAATCCTTGCCCCTTTAGCAGCCCTCTCACTGTTAGGGAGTCTCTCAGACTGCCTGCCCTGATCAGCCAGATATGAATCCCTATTTTCCACAAGCAGCTGGAATCACCGTTTCTCCTGGTAGTCCACCTGTCTTAGCTTTCCAACCCCACTAATCACCAGAGCACCATGTAATGTAGGTCCGTGCTCCCAGAGCAGATCTCCAGGGCTGGCTGTTCAGCGGTCCCAGGCCTCTGCTCTGTCCCCGCTCTGTTTCTCTTCCTCCCGCTGCTGAGCTGGGTGGGGAAGGGCTTGGGTCCCACTGGCTCACAGCTTTGGTACGTTACTCTGTTCTGTGAGCTCTGCTCTTTTCTCCAGGTGTATGCAGTCTGGTGCAGCCTTCTTTCCTGTTGCTCTTTCAGGATTAGTTGTATTAATTATATTTTTGTGTTATATGCGGTTTTAGGAGGAGGTCTCTTGTCTCACCTCTCATGCCGCCATATTTAATCTCTGTCCATATGATGCTATTTTTGTTAGGTCAAGAAAGCCAAGGAAATGCAGGAGTCCAGATTGGTGACAGGAAGATTTAATAGAAGACTTCACTACAGAGCTAGTGAAGGGCTGAGTTGGAGAGGTTACAGCACTGAAATGAAAAAGTTTTGGGGTTTTATAGTAATCAGTCTTTGGCCAAGCAGATATTCCCAAAGGTCTGGGCAGGACGCAGGTGCAAGAATTTCTGTCTTTTGGTTAGTGGGACTTGAGCCCCGCAGATGATCTCAGGGTCTGGGCAGGATGTTTTCCAGCTCCTCTTTGGGACTTCAATTTCTCTTAAGAATTAACTGAAAATATCACAATTAGTTTTCTTGTTTCTGCCCTCTCTACAATTTTTAACTGGCATATCAGTTCTGTTTGAAACAGTGGAAAAGTTTAAACATAAAATGGATGCTTCCATACGGCTGTTTTATTCATATGATGGACTTAAAATTGTGTCTTTCTTTAACAGGTATACTTATTGACGTTGAAAATATGTGGTAAAAATTAAAAAAAATAAGAAATTAGATGCAAAATAAATGTGATATACTTCTGATTTGAATTTTAAAGATTTAGGGCAAGTTTCAGAGGTACCATAGATTTAATCCATAAAGCAATTTCTTAGCTTGATTGGCTAAGTGTAACTGTTGGGGGGAAAATATGTTCCCATCCCTGGACAAATAACCATTGAAGCCGAAATAAGTCAAAGGGAGAAACCTGTTTATTGCCTACAAGCAGTTGTTTACTTCTGCTCACCCATGTCTCTCCCGACCCGGGTTCAAAAGGACCCCACCAAACCTCTCTGGTTCAGGTGTGTGCTTGCTCTCCACCCACCTTGTAATCACTTATTGATATGGAGATAGACTACTTCTCTCCATGCCTTGGAAACACCAATTGATATGGAGATGCACTAAGGCCAGGCGAGAGATTCTGGAAACACTGCAATTATACCCACACTAAAGTTGTGGTATGTATGTATGTACATAGTGAGCATGTATTTGTAAATGAGAAATAATCTATAAAACAAAAGGGGGTCTACTTGTATCTTTATAAGAGAAGTGGTGTGTCATTTCAGGTGATTATTTTGGGGTATCATCTGGGAAGGAGATCCTGAGATGGAGTTAGAAAATGAAGAGGTTTATTATGCAATAAGGTCTGTAAAGATAGAGGAGACTGAAGCAGGATTAGACTACAGTCTAGAGGCTACAATGCAGATCTGACATCTGTCTGTAAAGGAAAGTGGAGAAGAAACTGGGTGGGGCAAGGAGTGTCTCAGATTGCAATGCAAATCTGACAGCCAACTTGCTAGAGAGTTCCAAAGGAGGGGTTACCCTGGAAATGAGTCTTGCTTTGGTCAGAAATGTCCAGGCCCTAGGGCCTGCACTGCTCAGTCACTGGCTGGGGGGTTCTGGAGAAAGCTTGAATGAAGGATTGAATGGTGTGATGGATTTCAAAGCCATGCAGTTGGTGACTGTACTATCTCCTGCAGTTGCAGGGAAAATTTCTTTCTTGAAGTGACATCCAAGCAGGGCATCTTTTTGGCTGTCACAAGTAGCTTATCTTTTTAATTCAAAATAATGTATATATTTTAGGATAATGTGGTGATGGTTGCTGGCTCTTCCAGTAGTAAAACAAATGTATATCTGTTGCATATGCCATTATAATTTGGTCCTTATAGCCCTTTCAGAAGTGGAGATACAATGTAATAATTTTTATATACATTTTACAGCTCATGTGGCTGCAAGGCTGCCTTTCAGGTTTTTTAGAAGTCACCTCTGTTTACCAAAATAACTATCTTAAAAGTTTATTAGTGTATTTGACTATTATGAGAAGGTTAATAAAACTGTGTGAAAAGTAAGACTGTAAAGTATCAGGATCAGGTTTGGTTTGGCATGCTTAGTTTGGTGTTATGAACTATCCCATGGCTTGGGCATGATTTTCTTTTTTTAAGAAATTAAATTTTACTGGCATTTGTACTCTCTCTTCATCTATTTCTGTTGAGTACCTCTATTAAAAATTCTTAAAAATCAAAGTGAAAAGTTTATCATATAAAGCTGGGTGAATTTTATATATGCATAACTGACTTAGCACTGTAAATATGTTTTTTAGACATTTTGCATTTTGACATGTGTTATCAGATACATAAGACTGATTTATCACTATCCTAACTTAACTAGTGTATGAGCTAATTGGCATCCCGTTCTTACATTTGTCACCTTGGTAAGTCATAGCACAAGAGATCTATATTATACACCCTCATTGTTTTCTTTGGCCCCATGACAGCTACCAATAGGATGGGACTCAGATTGGTATTTCTCTGTTTAGGAGTACTGAGTTAGGGGGACATTTAGCTATGATTCTGTGGAACTGTGCAGCTAAGGAAGTATATAAGGTGTTTTCCCATGTCCCAGAAAGACTAACAGAACAGAGAAGATATGTTGTTGAGGGCCGCTACTTTATTGACTGAAGAGAAACCATCCACCTGTGGCAGTGAGCAAAGGGAAAACCACAGAGCAGAAGTAGGTAGGGAAGTTGTTCTCCACCTGGGGATTTGGGAAGAATGTTTTATAAAGCAGGGAAATTTTGCTTATTAAAATTTTTGCCCTTTAATCACCATATTGTGTTTTGCTACAGTTTTGCCGAGATTTTAACATGTCATCCAGCAGCAGGTTTTACTTGTGTTAAGGTCAGGTTGGTGCCTATAGATCGATGATTGGGTTGACTTCAAAGTCCCTGTTACTTTCAGTTCTTTGTGAAGAGAATTTTAAGTTCTCGGTCACTCAGAATGAGTCTGACATTATGTTCTAATTTTAACTTCTTCCATAAATAAAAATTTGTCATTAGAGGTTAGAATCTTCTTATGTTTTCAGTCCTGGATCCCTTTGTGAAGAGATTTTTTAAATTGTCAATTCAGATGAACATCTGAATCTTGTTTAAGACATTTGTTAATTGGTATACTTCTGATCCAAGATATATTCATAAATGTACTTGTGAATATCTAACATGAATTAATCTGTAAATAAGAGCACTTTAATAAAACGTGGCAACTAAACTATAAAATACCACATTTCATCAGGAGAAACTCCTAAAATTCTGGATTTTGAAATAGTGCCATAATAAATGGCAGTCTATTCTTTTTGCTAAAATCTTGGATGAAAAGCCTTTGCTTCATTTCTTTATGCCTTTTTTTCTGTTTTGTTTTTTAACATATCATTTAACAATTTCATTAAAAGTATGTTATGTGATTTATTTATAAAGATAAGGAAATAGAAGAAAATCTATAATGCTAAGTATCTTTTCACTTAAATATGTATTTATAAGTAATATTTTTTAAACTTTAGATTGAAATAATACCAGACTTAATATATCTATACCTACCCTTACATTTTGGACACCCTACACTTTGATTCCCCAGATTTTAACATTTTGCCATTTGCTTTACCATTTTAACATTTGCTTTATTCTTTCTCCATACATGATGTTGTTTGGTACATACATATTCATAACATATATATGTATATTCATTGTAGTATGTCTTTCAGATTCAAAACAGTGCCCTTTGTCAAATTTAATGCTTGGATTTGGAGCTGGAGTTCTTTGCTAGCAGTACACAACCCCCATTCTCATTGTATTTATTTGCCTGGCTTACACTTGCCTGTTCTTTTATTTCTAAATCACTTCGTTTTAACAGTGTCTTGTTTTCTGAGCCAAATTGAAAATCTTTCTTTTTTCATTAGTGAGCTAAGCCCATTTATATTTATTGATGTGACTTGATTTTGTTGTAGTTACCATGTATATTATGTTATGGTAGTTGTGTTTCTCTCTCTGCATGATGCTTTCTTCTTTTATTTTGAAAATTTCTTCTGATACTTAGACATTATTACAGTGGTTGCCTTTGTACTTTAAAAAATGTTCTGTATTGTCTGTTTTCTTATTTAAGCACGCTCTATCTTCATTGTTAGTGTTTAATTATAGTCTTTGACTCCCGTCTATTATGTATGTGTTTCATGGTCATTGAACTTTCTCTACTCTCCTCTTTTCCCTTTTCCTTTCTTGCTTTTAAGTTGCATTTTTTTCTACTTTGTCAGTGCATTTACATATTCTTCCATTAGAATTTCCCTATCTTTGTTTTAAAGTTAGATCTATACTTAAATATGTAAAATGTTCATCATCAGTCCTTTGTTAAAGTTTTCCCAGTCATCTCTGTTGGTTGAAGCTCATTGTCTAGTAAACTGCTCAAGAAAGTTTCAAATATTCCTTGAGTTTTTTTGTTTTAAGACTCTTACTATAGCCTTGATACTTGAAGGACAGCTGGACTGGATCCATGGCTCACCTTTTGTTTTCTTGAGATTCTTGAAAAATACTGCTTCATTTAACCTTGGTCTTTATGTTGTTTTTGAGAAGTCTGGTGCCAGTTTATCTTATAAAAGCTAAAGACAGTAGTAGTAGTTTAGTTAATATTTCAGGAGCATTCTTCCATGTAACCATTTTCTTTCCTACAGTGTTATTCTTAATAGCTGCAGTTATATTCCACATCCTTCGTAATTCTTTTTAATTTCTTTTAGTAATTATTTAGAAGAGAGGTTTGCAAATTTTTCTCTGTAAAAAGCCAGACAGTAAATACTTTAGACTTTACTGGACATACAGTCTCTGTTGCACTTACTGAATTCTACCCTTGTGGGTTTAAGCAGCCGTAGATGATATGTAAATAAATGGGCTTTTGTTCAAGAATCCTAATTTCCTGGTCTAGGCCTTCATTGTTAACTGCCTTCTTAGAACCCTTTTTAAGTGAAGATTGTTTTTGCATAAAAGATGGGTGTTTTCTGGGTTGCATAAATATTATAAGAATACTTTTTCTTAGCAAAAACCACAGACAAAAGAAAAAAAAAAGCAAACCAGCTCCTAAAGGAAAAGTTGTAATGTTTTTCAAAAGATGAGATAAAGTCTTCAGCAATAAATATTCATTGCTTTCATAAGGTATATAGAAGTCTTAATTGACCTTTATGGGTAATATAAAATGTTATTAGCAACATCTAGAATTACAGTGAATTGGTGTTTAAAATGACCAATAAGGATATATATTCTTATATTCAGAATAAAAATTATTTTTGATATATAATATAGATCAGAGTTCTTCTTTTAGTTGTGTTTTATGAATAACATTTTGAACCTTTTTCAATATCCCTAGCTAATTAGAAAAAGTGGTAAGGAATCAGTATACTTCATTACGGAATAGTAAATTACTGAGAGTAAAATTCCAATTATTTAGATGAAAGAGCTTTCCAAGATAGCCTTTTTTTTTTTCTGATGTCAGATTTTAAAGACTGAACTAAATCTAGGGCATTAATCACTTCCTTCAGTTTTCATTTGCCTAAGAAGATTAGGGTAATTAATACTATTTAATTATACAGTCTCTCTTACATTTATGGCCAAATGTACCAGATAACTCGAGGTTTTTTCTACTTGAATGGTTTGAATCACAGTAGTTGAACAGTAATTTTGTTTTTTGTGTTCTAGGTCTTTTAAGATTATGGTATATTCCAAATACATAGATGCTCTTGGATTTTTTTTGTTTCTTTTTTCTTTTTGGTTTTAAAAGCATTTTTTTATATGGAAGTAATTATTTGTAGTTGATTTGTTTAATAGCAATATGCAGGTATTTGTGATATTTCATACAGTGTCCAGATCAAGAACCAACTTTGTAACTCAGTTTGCTTACATGCTTTTCTAAATTTCATTTTCCTAATACACAATTTTAGTTAGTTGTAAGAGAGATCTGGGTCTTTAAATACAGGTATTCCCTTAACCCTTTCATGGGGAGGATAATAATAAAGAAGTCTGTGAGGTACACCAGAAGAAAATACTTAAAATAACAGTGAGACCATCAAGTTTATTTGATTATTCTGTTCTTTTAAAATTTCTTGGTGTTAAGTAGATAGAAATTGAAACTCTCCCACAAAGGAATTTATTACTTTGTAAAAATGATAAAAGTTTGGAACTATGAAATAAGGAAGTTAAAAATGCTGGTGATAGGAGTGTCTATTTCATATAGCCATTTTTGCTAATCTGTATTTGTTTTGTTTATGTAAGCAGACATAGTGTGTGTGACTATAAATTGTAGTTTTGTTGTAAATCTTCAGCTTTCTAATAGAAAGTTAGTGTGAGCAGCCTCCATAGCTACATTGGCAATTACAAATGCACATGTATTACTTATGCAAATTGTTCTTATGAGTAAATGGCAGTTTCTTCCCTCACTCTGTTGCTGCTAATATGGAAACCAGGAAGAGGTTTATGAGAGATTTAAGCTCCAAAGCCCTAAGGAATCTATTAGGTGTATAGATCATCTTCTCTCCTGTGAATCTGGAATGGTTCTAGCTTTATACCATCCTTGGGAGAATTGAGAAAATAGTCACTTAGTTTTTTTATATATTTTTCAAGACCTCAGTCAGAAAGAGTGCTAGAGGAATGGTTTATCAAAAGTATAGGCACAATTATTAGCCTGGAAAAGAAAGCTGGCTTAAGCTGACGACAGAAGCATTTTTCCCTTTTTTCCAAAACTTCTGTCCAATATGGTAGTCAGTAGTTACACGTAGCAATTTACATTTAAATTAATTAAAATTAAGTTTAATAACCGGTTCTTTAGTCACACTAGCCATTTTCAGTGTTCAGTAGTCACGTGGTCAGCGACTGCATTTCCATCACCTCTGAGAGTTACATTGGACAGTACTCTTCTAAAAGTTGTTTGCTTAACTGCATAAAAGGTTATTTTTATATTTTGGATTACTTTTTTTTCATGGATTTTTTCTCTTAAGTTCTCATGGAAGAATTACTGAGTCAAATGAGTCAAAGAGAATAGACTTTTTGTGTCTTTTTATCACTATTAATTTTTTCCAAATACTACTAATTCTCATGAGCAATTTCCATTTTATTGGATTTTTTTCAAACAGGGTAAAATCACTACATTGCAGTTCTACCTCCTCCAATTCTAGATCAGTTGAAAAAAATTAACTGAGGTTGATATAAACTGGATGGTTTGGGTAGGGACATAAACTCACTGAAATTGATTTGGAGAATTTTTTTATTTGCATTTTTCTCTGTAACAGTTTGTAATTTTAAACCAGATTCCAAAAGGGGTTTAGTAGCCCTTTTCGGTTAAGAACTACAGTTATAAGTTCTTACTGTGCACAACAGGAAGGTGATAATTTGATGTTACAGTCTTGTAATATTTTTTGTCACTACTGGTTCATCAAGAAATATATTAAAAAGCTTTTAAATAGTATGTATATTTTTTTAAAAAGTTATAAGAACTTCATTAAATGAATCTTCTATTATGTGTTGTGATGATTTTTTTCATTCAACACAAGCAGTATTGATAAAAACAATATTGATGGTGGAAAGGGGTAGCAAAGATACTGGTTGTTTCCTCTTAAATTCCTGAGTGCCTCTAACCACTCTCCTCATAGTCTTTACAACTTGTGGTTGGCTAGTACTTTAAAATATCTCAGAACTGCAGTGACCTTTTCAATAAACTGTAAAACAGCTATCAGAAAAGTGCTGAGACATCTCCTTTAAAAAATGGTCTTTTTGATAGCTTCCTGCAATACAGAGCCAAAGTCATTCAAAGTCATTGATTTCTGTGGTCAACAGTGGCCCAGAAAGCACCTAGTATAGTAAATTGAGTGCCCAGAAAATTGCCAGATTAAAATCCCTGGAATTGAAGCTCTATTTAACCAAGTGTATAGTCTGAACATCAGAAATAGAAGTATTTCTGCTCATTCAGTAAACAAATAGATTGTAAAAAAATTTGTTTGGCTCTTTGGAAGGCGCAGAGAGAATACATTTCTATTCTTGAAGAGAAAGAAATAGATACTTAAGATCAGTAGAATAATTCCAAGGGTAGTACTTTGAATGCAGAGAAAGGAATGGGTTGTTGGAATAGGGAGGCTTCACTGAAGAAGATGCTGATTGATCTGAGCCTTCAAGGGAGAAATAAAGAGTTTGAAAGCATACACTGTAGGTGAAGGAAATGATCTATAAAAGGTATTTTTAAAGGACAAAAGGAGCTGATGTTGGTAGAGCTGAATGGGGACAGGTTTTAAAGACCTCGAATGTATTTTAAAAGGTTTGGACTTTATTTGAATATATGCATAGGTGAAATGAGAATTGCTTTTGTACAGTTATGTGTGTTTATTGTTTATTCAACAACTTAATAAGAATCATTAGATCTTTGCTGTCCAATATGGTAGCCACTTGCCACATGTGGCTATTTGAATTTAATTAAAAGTAAATAAAATTAATTGCTTTAGTTGCACTTAACACATTTCAAGTTCTCAGTAGCCACATTGGTGAATGGACCTCTGTGGTTCTGCTGTAGAACCTTTCTATCATTGCAGAAAGTTCTGTTGGACAGTATGGCACTAGATGTTCATGTGAGGAGCTATAGTGGGATTTAAAAGTTTAGAATGAGAACTTTTGTTTGAGTTACAGTTTTATAATACATACATGCTCTGTAAAAGATAAGTTAAAAATATAAATTAAGAAATAGAATTAGTTTGAATTTACTAAGAAATGTCTTTATTAAATAACTAATATGAAGGTTCTCTCTTAATTTGTTTTCTTCTGGATTTTTGTGTTTGCATTTCTTGATGGTCAGGGTACTTTCACATTGAGAGATGAATATTAGTGTTAATCCAGGGACATGTTATATATCCTGATCTTCTTAACTGATTTCCTATTTAATTAATGATTTTGATTAAATGTGCTTTTATGCCACTAGTGATGAGTTTTGAATTTCAATGAACCATGGGTTTAAAACAAAATTAAAAGACTTTATTATAGACTAACTGCTTTTCTACGTTATTGATTATTCTAGGATTCACTGGTATTTCTTCTAAATTGAACAGAACATCAGAATGAAGAAAACAAGGCTCCAGAAAGTTGAGGAATAAAATAACAATCAGTAGAAGATAGGGCTAATTTATTAATTTGTATGTGTTTCTTTACAAGGACGACAACTCCAGGAGAAACGAAACTTCTGGCTTCTGAAATTTATGACATTCTTCAGTCTTCCAATATGGCAGATGGCGATAGTTTTAATGAAATGAATTCACGTAGAAGGAAAGCTCAGTTTTTTCTGGGAACTACAAACAAACGTGCCAAAACAGTGGTTTTACATATAGATGGTCTTGATGATACGGTAAGACAAACACATGGTTCATAAAATGGGGAAGAGAAATAACAGTAACTACAGCAGTCCTCCTTATCCAAGGTTTCACTCTCCGTGGTTTCAGTTCCCTGCAGTCAGCCACTGTCTGAAAGGAGATGATCCTCTTTCTGTACTGTCAGAAGGTCAGTGATAGCCTGTTGCTATGTCACAATGCCTACATCATGTATCTCACTTAATCTAATCATGTAGACATTTTGTCATCTCATATCATTGAAGAAGAGGAAGGGCAGTACAGTACAATAAGATATTTTGAGAAAGACCATATTGACATAACTTTTATTACAGTATATTATAATTCTGTTTTATTGTTAAGCTCTTACTGTGCCTATTTATAAATTAAACTTTTATCATAGATATCTGTGTATAAGAAAAAACATAGTATATACAGAGTTCAGTACTACCTGTGGTTTCAGGCATTCATTGGAGGTCTTGGAATATATCCTCTGTGGATAAGGGGGGGGCTACCGTAAATAGTTTCTTCAGTGTCACCTGTTAATAGTTTTTAAGAATAAGTTCCAATATCTGTATTTTATATTGATGAAGAGGTTCAATTAACCAGAGGACATACCAACTACAATTATTTATGCCCTAATACAACCTCAAAATATATAGAGCAAAAACTGACAGATGCAAGAATAAATAGAGGAATCCACAGTTAGAGATTTCAACACCATTCTCAATAGAACAAGTATACAGAAAATCAGTAAGGGTTTAGAAAACACTAACAATAAAGTTAACCTAACTGGTATTTATAAGATACCTCATCCAACAAGATAATATTCATTCTTTTCATGTACACATGGAACATTTACCAAAATAGACTGTATTATGGGCCATAAAACAAGTCTTAATAAATTTAAAAGAAGTAGAGCCATGCAAAACATGTTTTTTGAGCATAATGAAAAGCAAATTAAAAATCAGCAACAGAAAGATAGTTGGGAAATTTCCCAAATATTTTGTAAACCAAATAATACATTTCTAAAATACTCATATGTCAATGAAGAAATCAAAAGAGAAATTAGAAAACATTTTGAATTGAATTAAAATGAAAATTAATATAAAAATTTGTGGGAAGCAGCTAATGCAATGTTTAGAGGGGAATTCTTTAGTACCGAAATGTCTAAACATATACAAAAGACAAAAGGGTTCAGTGGCTTAAGCTTCTACCTTAAGAAACTAGAAAAACAAATTAAATCCAAAGTAAGCAGAAGAGGAGAAACAAGAAAGCAGGAATAAGTGAAATGAAAAATAATACATCAGTGAAGTCAAAAGCTGATTGTTGACATGATTGAAAAATTGAAAAACTTATAGCCTAAATGATCAACAATAAAAGAGAAGTCAAATTATAAAAGAAGTGAGAGCGAACATCACTACAGATCCTATAGACATTAAAACAAGAATAACAATATAAATTTTTACCATTACATTTGATAATGTAGATGAAACAGGAAAATTTCTTGAAGGACAAAATTGTGAAAGCTCAGTCAAGAAGAAATAGATAACCTGAGTAGCTCTCAATCTATTAAAGAAATTGAATTTGTAGTTAAAAACCTTCCTATATTGAAAACTTCTGGTCAAAATGGCTTCACTGGTGAGTTCTACCAAACATTTAAGGAAAAAATGCTAACAGTTGTACTCAAACTTTTAAGAGTATTGTGTAGTTTCTTCTGAACTCATTCTACTTTGCTTTTAATGTTAGCTACTCCCACTTTCTTTTGATTAGTGTGTATCTTCTGTTTGTGTCTGTATTTCAAGTGAGTTTCTTACAGGCACCATGTAGTTGCACCTTGCTTTTTTATCCAATCTGAGATTTTCTGCCTGTTAACTGGAGTGTTGGGATCATTTACTTTTAATATGATTAGTGTATGGTGGATTTTAAACAACCATCTTGCTAATCGCTGGCTGTTTGTCCCGTATGTTCTTTGTTTTCCTTTTATTCTGCCTTTTGGACTAATTGAATTTTTTTTATGATTCCATTTTATCTCCTTTGTTGGCTTGTTAGCTACAGTCCTTTCTTCCTTTTTTGTTGGTGGATTTAGGGTTTATTTTATATATTTTACCACAGTCCAGCTTCAATTAATATTGTATCACTTCATGTATAGTGTAAGGCACTTGTAACACTGTACTTCCATTTCCCTTATCTCTACTTTTGTGCTGTTACCATACGTTTAACTTCTGCATATATTATAAACCCAAAAGTATATTGTAATTACTTTAAGTAGTATTTTTGGATTTTTTTCAGTTTCTTTTATTGTGGTAAAATACCCATGGCATAAAATGTACTATCTTAACCATTTTTAAGTGCACAGCACGGGTGTTAAATACATTCATAATGTTGTACAACCATCACCACCTTAAATCTATGTACAGCTTTTTGTCTTGTAAAACTGAAAATCTGTACTTAATAAACAATAGCTCCCCTTCCTTACTCCAGCTCCTCGCAACCACTCTTCTACTTCTTGTCTCTATGATATTGAAAAAGTCAGTCTCTTTTAAAGACACTGAAAAATAAGAAAAAGTATTTTGTGCTTACTACATAGTACCATTTCTGGGGCTCAGCTTCTGCATAAATGTAGATCTTCATCTGTTAAATTTCCTTCTGCCTGAAGGACTTCTATTAATATTTCTTAGAGTAGTATAGGTGTACTCAGAATAAATTTTTTTTTTTTTTAGTTTAAATAGAATTCACATGAATGATGGTGCAACTTTAACATTGTCTAATTCCAAAACATTTCGTCGGAAACCTCATACCCATTAGCAGTAATTCCCTTTAGTCCCTAGTAACCTCTGATCTACTTTCTGTGCCTGTGGATTTGCCTATTCTGGACATTTCATGTAAGTGAAATCATACCATATGTGGCCTTTTATGTCTAGCTTTCACTTAGCATAATGTTTTCAAGGTTCATCCTTGTTGTAGCATGTATCAGTACCTCATTCCTCTTTATAATATTCCATTTATGGATATATCATATTTTGTTTATTAATCAGTTGATAGATATTTGGGTTATTTCCACTTTTTTGCTATTAGGAATAATTCAGCTATGAACATTTGTGTAGAAGCTTTTGTGTGGATATATGTTCCATTCTCTTGGGTATATCCTAAGGGTAGAATGCTGGGTGATAGGGCAACTTTGTGTTTAGCTTTTTGAGCAACTGCCATACTGTTTTCCACAGTGGGTGTACCACTTTATATTCCCACAAGCAATGTATGAGGTAACTAGTTTCTCCATATTCTCATCAATATTTGTTGTTTTTTCTGTTTGTGTGTGTTTAATAGTTATCCTAGTGGGTGTGAAGTGGTGAAGTGGTATCTTACCATTGATTGGTTTGCATTTCCCTAATGACTAATAATGTTGGGTATCATTTCATGTGCATATTGGCTATTTTTTAGTAGTTAATTTAGGGTTTATTTAAATCTTTATCACAGATTTTCTCTTTTGGAGAAATGTCCATTCTTTGCCCATTTTTAAATTGCTTATTATGTCTTTTCATTGTTGAGTTTTATTAATATGTATTACATTGGTTGATTTTCTTTTGTGAAACAACCTTTCATTGGTAGAGTAAATCCCAGTTGGTCATAGTATATCATCTTTTAAATACTCTGCTCAATTCAGTTTGCTGGGATTTTGTTGAGGTATTTTGCATCTAAATTCATACAAGGTGTTGATTTATAGTTTTCTTTCCTTGTGGTGTCTTCTTCTGCTTTTGCTATTATTGGTTTCATAAAATGAGCTGGGAGGTGTCTAGATGAGTTTGTGAAGGATTGGTGTTAATTAAATTTTGTAGAACTTAACTAGTGAAACCTTCTGTCCTGGGCTTTGCTTTATAGGAAATTTATGATTATTAATTTAATTTCTTTATTTATTATAGTCTATTCATATTTTCTTCTCTCTTTTTTTTCCTTGAGTCAGTGTCAGTAGTTTTATTTTCTAGGAGTTTGTCCATTCCATTGAGGTTATATAATGGCTTGGCATACACTTGCTCATAGTATTTGCTTTTCATCTTGTTGTTTCCGTAAGGTTAGTCATAATGTCCCTTCTTTTATTCCTGATTAATAATTTGAGTCTTCTTTCTTTTTCTTGGTTGGTCTAGCCTAAAGGTTTACCAATTTTGCCAATCTTTTTAAAGAACCAAATTTTGGTCTCATCAATTTTTTCCCCTCCTTTTGATTTCTTTTTTGCCCTGCTTGCATTTCCTTCCTTCTTGCTTTGGGTTTAGTTAATTTTTCTTTTTCTTGTTTTTTAGAATGGAGATTTAGGTTACTAATTTGAGATTTTCTACTATTTAATGTAGTTATTATAGCTATAAATTTCACTTTAACAACTGCTTTCTTTGCATCCTGTAGATGTGATATGTAGTGTTTTCA
Organism: Smutsia gigantea; assembly: GCA_032199065.1. Taxonomy (NCBI): domain Eukaryota; kingdom Metazoa; phylum Chordata; class Mammalia; order Pholidota; family Manidae; genus Smutsia; species Smutsia gigantea. The sequence goes on from JAVSCE010005251.1 coordinate 53,050, forward strand.
GTTCATTCATCTCAAAGTATTTTCTAATTTTTCTTGTGATTTCTTTGACCCATTGGTTTTTTAGGAGTTTAGAAGTTTGTTGACCATATATTTCTGAATCTTACAGATTTCCTTCTTTTACTGATTTTTAATTTCAGTTCATGTCATTAGATAATATTGTGTCAATTTTTAAAAATTTATTGAAACTTGTTTCATGGCTTAACATGATGTACCCTATAGAATGTTTCACATGCACTTGGGAATGTATATATTGTTGGTTGGAGTGTTCTCTAAGTGTCTGTTATGTTTAATTGGTTTATAGTGTTGTTTACATCTTCATTTTCCTTGCTGAACTTTTGTCTAGCTGTTCTGTCCATTTTTGATTCAGATATTGAAGTCTGACTTTCAGTTTTGTATGTTTGGAGAAGTCATTATTCTTTTGAATGATATTTTTGATGGGTATAGAATTCTAGGTGACAAGTTTTTTTCTTACTGTACTTTAAGATACTGTTCCATTGTCCTCTCCCTTGTATTATTTCTGTTCAGAATTTTATCAGTCTTGTTTTGTATGTAATGTGTCTTATTTTTCCCTCTTTGTCTATTTATTTTATCACTGCTTTTGATCAACTTGTTTATAGTGTGCCTGGATATAATTTTCATTGGTTTACTCAGCTTCTTGGATCTCTGGGTTTATAAATTGCAGCAAATTTGGACTTTTTTCCAATTATGTCTTCAGATATTTTTTCTTTCCCCCTTTCCCTTTGGTCTATCAGGGATTCCTGTTACACATATTCAGCCATGTGAAGTTGTGACAGAGCTCACTGATACTCTTTTCATTGCTTTGCCAATCTTTTTTTCTCTGTTTCATTTTGGATAGTTTCTGTTGCTGTATATCCTACAGTTTTCATTCTTCTGCAGGTGTTTAATTTTCTGTTAATCTCATCTCGTGTATTTTTCACTTATACATTGTTATATTTTATCTCTAGAAGTTTGATTTGGGTCTTTTTATCTCCTTAACATGCTTACACTTTTCTTTGTCTACTTGAATATATGGAAATATGGTTAGAATAACTGTTTAATGTCCTTGTCTAGTAATTCAGTCATCAGTGTTATTACTGAGTGTGTTTCTGTAAATTGATTTTTCTAATTATTGGTTATATTTTCTTTCTTTGCATACCTGGTGATTTTTGACTGAATGCCATACATTGCATATTTTATATTGTTGGGTACAGCATATATTTTATGCAAGACCTTAATATCCTTGAGCTTTGTTCTGGATCACAGTTAAGTCACTTGTAAACAGTTGGATCCTTTTTAAGGCTTGCTTTTAGCTCTCTTAGGCAGGGGGATAGCACCCTTTAACCCAGGGATAATTTTGTTACATTATTAAAAGGCAGTACTCTTTTGGGTTCTCTGTCCACACCCAATATATATCAAAGTGTTTTCCACTTTGGCTGATGGGAACATGAAGCATTCCCAGCCTGGTTCCTTACCTGGCCTCAGATGGTTTCCTCACATGCATGCACTGGTCATCATTCAGCTGATGACCTGAGAACGCACCTATGGCTCTCTGTGCATGCCTTCTCTGTTGTGGTCCTCTTCATGCTGCTCTGCCCTCCGCTGTGCTCTCACCTGTAAATGGTAGTTGCCTTGACTTCTTTGAATTTTCAGCTGTGTCCTCAATTTAGGGGGACTCTGGGTCTGTTTGAGTTCCCCCTTGCTGAGTTGTAGCCTGGAAACATTTTAGGCAATATGTTGTTGCACTTGTGGGACTTGTTTCATTTATTTTCCTTCTCTCAATGATGATTATTTTCCAATGTCTGGTAACATTGTTTTGTTAATTTTGTTTGTTTATATATTTAGTTGTTTAAACCAGGAGGGTAAATCTGGTCTCTGTTTCACCATCTTGACTGGAATTGGAAGTGTCCCTACAATTATCTGGAGTGCTGATAAATTACATAACTTTATCTGTTTAGGGGTGGCAACCGGTGACTTACAGTTTACCTCTAACTCTGCCAGGTTGGTTACATCAGATTATCTGCAGCTTTTCCTAGTTGGACTGTTGGGGTTCTTAGGCCTCAGAATTTAGGACTCAGTAAATGAAGGTGAGGGAAGGTTTTCGTGTGGATATTATCCATGACATTGCCAGATTAATAAACAGTCACCTTATTGACTCTGAGGCCACCAGATCCTGAAAAGTTTCTAGAAAGCAAGTTCTGTTAAATGTAAATTAAGTGAATAAAAATAATACAGTTCCTTTTAAAGTAGCACAACCCAAATAATAAAACCCAACAAAGCACACACAAAAAATATAGGCCAATATATTGTAAGAATGTGATTGTTAAAATCCAAAATAAAATATCAGCAAGTTGACTCCAGGACTACTGTAATGTTAACACTTTTTGGTGGCATGGCCTGGCACCTACTACATTGCAGGCACTATTTTAGGCACCAGAGATACGGCAGTGACCAAAATAAACAAAACGTCTTATAAACCTTATGTTTGCTCTCATTAAGCTAATACAGTTGGAGGCAGACAATAAGGCCAGCTCTACAGTATATTAGAAGTGGTAAGTAATATGGAGGAAAATAAAGGGGCTTCTAGTAGGTGGGGCAGGTCAGAAAAACCTCCAGGAGAAAATGACATCTCAACAAAGATTTAGAAGGAGTGAGCCAATGGTTATGTGTGGAAGAGTGCATTTTCCCAAGAGAGGGAACCATTAGTGGTTAGGCTTGAGACATCAGCTAAGAATATACCTAAGAGTAATAAAAAGATGTGTACCATCAGATATTAAAATGTACTATTAAAACTTCTGCAATTTTTTGAAACAGTGTTGTCTTGACAAAAAAAATTGAAAGAAGATAAAGTCCTGCAGCGAACCCTGGGATATATCAGGGCTCAGCGGATGGTAAAGGAGCGTCAGACAACAGTGGGAGAGGACCCGCTTGTCCCAGAGCTGGCGCCCGACATGGGGTAGTTGTGTGGGGCTGGGAAGGAAAGGGGAGAGGGAGTCTTGCTGAAACTCAAAGTGTATTAAAAAGTCAAATGTAAAAAATTAAATTACTAAATTTAAGAAACCTAAATGAGTTTTTATTGATCTCTTAAGGACTTTCTAAGACATAAAGGTGGTAGAAGAGATTATTTTAGGAAAGATCTCTGGTTTGGCAATAAAGTTTTTGTTTTGTCAAATATATTCTTATAGAAAAATATTTATAATGAATAATTGACATCAGGTTAATGGTCTTAAAAAGTCAACAAAAAAATATCTAATAGGAAAATAATCAAAGTGTATGAAATTCCCTGAAGAGAGATAATTTCCAATAAGTATCAGCTAACATTTATTGCAATACTTACAGATACCTATTCTGATATGTTAATACATTTCTTTGTCATAGCATTTATAATGTAGGTCTCTTGATAGCCCCAGTTTACAGATGAGGAGACTGAAACACACCAAATTTAAATAGCTTCCCAGGGTCACAGAATTACTAAGTGAAGGACATGAGATTTGAATCTAGGTAGTGTGTATCTAGCTTCAGACCCCTACTCTTAACTACTGCTTTACACAGCTACACGTGGAAACATGTTTACTCTCATTAGCAATGAAAGCGGTGGACATTATGTAGTGTATGTATCAGGGCTTTTAGAAAGTTATTCCTGATTTTGGATCCTCACAGGCATTTTCCCCTTTACCTTATTTCCTCAACTGCAAGTCACGAGTCTTTAGAAACTGGAGAGAGACTACTCTCTATATTCCTTCAGCTGATAACTCTTTTAATACACATACCTACACTCTTTTTTTCTCCTATCCATTGCCAGGCAGTTAACCTTGACTCATTTACCTCCTTGCCCAGTTCCTTGATTTCATCTGCTTGTAATTCTCCTTACCTAATCTTTTAATTGAAGTATAGTTGACATACAATCTTTTATTCGTTTCAAGTATACAACACAATGGTTCAGCAGTTACCCATATTATTAAATCTTCAACCTGTACTAGTGTAGTTACTATCTGTCAACTTATGAAGATGTTACAGAATCATTAACTATATTGTCTGGGCTGTACCACCTTCTGTGTGACCAGCTTATATTATGATTGAGAATTTTTGTGCCCCTCTATCCCTCTCACCCTCCCTCACATACACCCCCAACTGCTCCCCCATGGTAACCACCAGTCACTTCTCAGTGTCTTCTGAGTCTACTGCTATTTCATTCATTTTGTTGTGTTTTTATATTCTACAAATAAGTGAAATCATATGGTATTTGTCTTTTTCCACCTGGCTTATTTCACTTAGCATAATACCCTCTAGATCCATCCATGTTGCCACAAAATGACATGATTTCTTTTTTATGGCTGAATAATATTCCATGATGTATGTGTACCCCATCTTCTTTATCTGTTCATCTATTGATGGACACTTTGGTTGCTTCCTTATCTTGGCTATTGTAAATAATGCAGCAATAAACAGGGGATTTTGTTTTTGTTTTTTTTTTTGATAAATTCCTAGAAGTGGAATTACTGGGTCATATGGTATTTCTATTTTTAGTTTCTGAGGAACATCATACATACTGCTTTCCTCAGTGGCTGCCTTCATTGACATTCCCACCAACAGTGTAGGAAGGCTCCCTTTTCTCCACATCCTCACCAACGCTTGTTATTTCTTGTCTTTTGGATAGTGGCCATTCTAACTGTTGTGAGAGGATGTCTTATTGTGGTTTTGATTTGCATTTGAGCGATGTTGAGCATCTTTTCATGTGCCTGTTGGCCACCTGTATTTCTTCTTTAGAAAGATGTCTGTTCAGGTCCTCCCCCCATATTTTGATTGGGTTATTTGTTATTTTTGGTGTTGAGTCATATGAGTTCTTTATGTATTTTGGATATTAAACCCTTATTGGGTAAGTCATTTATGAATATATTGTCCCATATTGTAGGATGCCCTTTTGTTCTGCTGATGGTGCCCTCTGCTGTACAGAAGCTTTATAGCTTGACATAGTCCCACTTGTTCATTTTTTATTTTGTTTCCTTTGTCTGGGGAGATATATCTAGAAAAAATTTGCTCATACTTATGTTCAGGATATTTTTGGCTTTGTTTTCTTTTAAGAGTTTTATGGTTTCATGTCTTACATTAAGGTCTTTTAAAATCCATTTCAAGTTGACTTTTATTTATGGAGTTAAACAGTACTCCATTTTCATTCTCTTGCATGTAGTTGTCCAGTTTTCCCAACACCAGTTATTGAAGAGACTGGCTTTTCCCCATTGTATATTCATGGCTCCTTTATTGTATATTGAACCATGTATGCATAGATGTATATCTGGGCTCTCTCTTCCATTGATCTATAGGTCTGTTCTTTTGCCAGTATGATACTGTTTTGATTACTGTACCTTTGTAGTGAGTTTGAAGACAAGAAGCATAATACCCCATCTTTGTTCTTCTTTCTCAGGATTGCTTTGGCTATTTGGGGTCTTTTGTGGTTCCATATGAATTTTAGGATTATTTGTTCTAGTTCATTGAAAAATGCTGTTGGTATTTTGATAGGGATTGCACTGAATCTGTACATTGCTTTAGGCAGTATGGTCATTTTGACAGTATTAATTCCTCCTACCCATGAGCATAGAATGTATTTCCATTTATTGGGGTCTTCTTTAATTTCTCTCATGAGTGTCTTGTAGTTTTCAGGGTATAGGTCTTTCACATCCTTGGTTAGGTTTATTCCTAGGTATTTTATTCTTTTTGATGCAATTGTAATTGGAGTTGTTTTCCTGATTTCTCTTTCTGCTAGTTTGTTGTTAGTATATAGGAATGCACCAGATTTCTGTGTATTAATTTTGTATCCTGTAACTTTGCCGAATTCAGTTATTCCAATAGTTTTTTTGGTGGATTCTTTAGGGTTTTCTATGTATAATATGTCATCTGCAAATAGTGACAGTATAACTTCTTCCTTACCAATCTGGATGCTTTTTATCTCTTTGTGTTGTCTATTTGCCGTGGCTAGGACCTCCAGTACTATGTCGAATAAAAGCATGAGAGTGGGCATCCTTGTCTTGTTCCCGATCTTAAAGGAAAAGCTTTCAGCTTCTCACTGTTAAGCATGCATGATGTTGGCTGTGGGTTTGTCGTATATGGCCTTTATTATGTTGTGGTACCTACCCTCTATACTAATTTTGTTGAGAGTTCTTAATCATGAATGGATGTCGAATTTTGTCAAATGATTTTTCACCATCTATTGAGAAGACCATATGGCTTTTGTCTTTTCTTTTTATTAATGTGGTGTATCACATTGATTGGTGTATGAATATTATATCATCTTTGTATCCCTGGAATAAATCCCACTTGGTTGTGATGTATGATCTTTTTTATGTATTTTTGAATTCAGTTTGCTAATAGTTTTTTTGAGGATTTTTGCATCTGTGTTCAACAGGGTATTGGCCTATAGTTTTCTTTTTTTGGGTGTCTGTCTGATTTTGGTGTTGGAGTGATGATGGCCTCATAGAATGAATTTGTAAGTATTCCCTCTTCTACTTTTTGGAATACTTTAAGAAGGATGGGTATTAGCTCTTCTTTAAATATTTGGTAGAATTCAGCTGTGAAGCTCTTTAGTCCTGGCATTTGTTTGTTGGGAGTTTTTTTTATTACCAATTTAATTTTGTGGTTGGTAATTGGTCTTTTCAGATTTTCTTTTTCTTTCTGTGTCAGTCTTGGAAGGTTGCATTTTTCTAAGAATTTGTCCTTTCTAAGTTGCCTAATTTATTCTCATATAGTTTTTCATAGAATTCTCTAATAATTATTTGTATTTATATGGTATCTGCTGTGTGTATTCCTTTGTGTTTCTGATTTTGTTTACTTGTGTTCTCTCTTTTTTCTTTATAAGTCTGGCTAGGGGTTGTCTTGTTTGTATATCTTCTCAAAGAATCAGCTCTTGGTTTCCTTGTTTTTTTTTCTATTGTTTTATTTTTCTCTATTTTACTTATTTCTGCTCTGATCTTTATTATGCCCCTCCTCCTACTAATTTTGGGTTTCATTTGTTCTTCTTTTTCTACTTTCTTTGTTGTCTCTTGACCAAATCTTGACCGTAATTCCAGTCAAGAGGTTATTCGTCATTCTTGGCTTCTTCTTGATTCTGTTTGCTCTGTTGAATATCATAGGTTTACTTGGAAATAGTCTGTCCCAGAGATCAAATCTTGGAATTGAATTTTCCACATCCTTACCACACCCCAGGTTTTGCCTGTTTCAAATGTGTTAATTTGTGTCAAAATAAAGGTGAACTGACTTCTTGAACATGGTTCACTGTCACATATAGTTGGAATTTACTGACAGTTTCGATAGGCCAAGCAAGTTGCTTAACTTTATTCATTTTTCTTTCCTCACATTTGAAATAAGGAATCAGATTAGACAAGTAGTATCCTAAATTTCATATTGCATATGCTGTGCACACTTCTCTTCACTTCTAAGTTTACCTGGTGTTGAATATGTGGAAGAGATAAAGGTGGACCTCTTTGGCCCCAAACCTTACAAGGGCTTTATAGAACCAAGGACTCGGCAGAGCTGAGTCCAGAAGCAGTGCCGTAGACGAGCCCCTGTGGGTCTGTGTGCCGCCTCACTACTGTATCCCTCATCCTTGCCTGAGTAGTGTTGAAATGCAGAAGTGGAAAAAGGGAAATAACTTATCCCCTCTAAATAGGGAGATAACCAGTGGTGTGATTTGTTTGAAGGATGTAGGAAAAAGTGTGAAGACTGAATTCATTCAATAGAAGAAAAGAATAAAATGGTAATTTGAAAGCAGTGATATTAGAGTGTGATCCAGAGCCTTGAGGTCAATTGAAGATTCCTCTCCCTTCAGAAATACTAAATCAGAACCTAGTCTCAGTGCAGCCATTGAGGATTTAGAGATGGTGATTTGATGAGTGGGCTGAAGGTGGAGGGAGGGATGAGGAGAAACTAGTCACTTTTAAATCCATTTTTTCTTTGGATCTTGTGTTTGGGATGACTAGGTGATATCCAAGTGGGTATGTCTGATAGCAAAAGAAAATAGTCATATTGGAGATAAAAACCTCTGCTTATACATAGTAATGATGGCTGAAGTGATGAGAATAGTCTACTGAAGGATGAAGTAGAAAAAAAACGTCACTTAGTTTTAGGACAAGATGAGACAGAGATGAAGTAATCAGTGGTGTTAAGTAGAAGACCAGGATGGTGTATTATTAGGAGTTAAAGAAGCATTAAAGGGTATATGTTATAGTGTGTTGCCAGAAAAACAACAACTAAAAAGAGGATATTGAAAACCTTTGGGATTGCAGTGGTAAATTTTGGGAATGCTATAATGAAGGATGCAGCGATATTTATTAATACCAAGCACTTCAAATAGTGACTCTTAACACTGAATGCTCACTAATTCTAACCAGTCTATTAAAATTTATCCCAAGAGAATTTTAAGGTAGAGCAGGGGTAAGGAAAGCTTTTCTTGAAAGGACTAGGTAGTAAATATTTTAGGCTTTGCAGGCCATACGGTCTCTTTTATAACTATTAACTCTGCTATAGCATGAAACTAGCTCAGACAGTATGTAAACAAATGGGTGCAGCTGTGTTCTCATAAAACTTTATTTACAAACACAGCTGGTAGATTATTGTTTGCCCACCCTTGAGCTTTACCTCTGCTTTTTAGTATTTTTTTCTGTATTATTCTTCCATTCTATTTGCTTTAAGATTTAAATTAACATTGGCTAACTTTTTTCTGATTAAGATTATTAAAATTAAGTATTAGTAATGGAGCTTGGAAAAATGAAGCAGGAATTACTCTTCTGCTTGATCTTATAAAATTTAATAAACTCAATTAAACACCACCTTCTCCATGCCCTCAAATATGAGATGGTAGAATTGAAATAGGGACATGGGCTCTTCCACGCCTCCCCCATCCAAATATAATGACTAGTTCAGTGTGGTTTGAGTGCATTTGTTCCTTTTTGTTATTTTGCCCATTTTAATAACAGTCTGCTTTACTTTTTCAGTCTCGGAGAAATCTCTGTGAAGAGGCTCTGTTAAAAATTAAAGGTGTGATTAGCTTCACGTTTCAAATGGCTGTTCAAAGATGTGTGGTGCGGATTCGCTCTGACCTGAAAGCAGAGGTTAGTACTTTCAATGGCTGACTATGTTGTTGAGGTTACAGGTAAACAAATCAGTGTTCAGAATTATTCCTTTTTATCCTGGCCTAGGCTTTGGCATCAGCAATAGCATCGACCAAGGTCATGAAAGCTCAGCAAGTTGTGAAAAGTGAAAGTGGAGAAGAGGTAAAAGACTTGTTTAGTTTTCTTTATACCTAACTCTGAATCTTGATTATTCTTTATGACTAGCAGATTGCTAGTATTTCTAGACTATTAGTTGTCAAATATATAGGAATGTGATTAGGTTAGAATATCTTAATATTTCTTGTTTTACAGTTAACTCTTAGAAATGCAGAGAGATCTGTGGATTTCAGTCTGTTCTTTGTCTCAGTGGAGCCATCTTACTGATTTTATATGGAAGTAAAGGATATGTGGTTTCCTTGTACTGGTTTTTAAATACTTTCCAACCTTATTTAGTTTTGCCAATCCAAAATATATTCAGTCCTATCATTGGGCAAGTAACTATAATGAGAGTCTTTACCTCTTGGAACTCTTACCACTAGTGTGGGATAGGGAAGATGAATCGATGTGCCTTCAGCTCATTTGTGGTCCCACAGAAAGGAGAGTCAGGGGAACTTCAGGAGCCTGCAGTAGTGAGACACTTGGCTTTCGTCGTCCTTAGATGGAGGTTGCACATTCATTCCTGGGTCCTCAGGAGAAAAGCACCTGGGCCTTCATGTGCGCTTCTGCCTCCTGTGTTCGCGCGGGGCTCAGCACTGGGGCCTCCCTTCGCGCAAGAGGCGGTCTTTTAAGGAATATGGCCTCTGAGACAGTGAATATGCTGATGAAAATAAGGAGGAAAGCTGGCCTTTAACTTAAGACATATATCTTTTGTCAGTTTAGGTTGGTTTTGTAATGACTTTTGACATGTTCTGTGTATCAGATGCTGGTCCCATTCCAGGACACGCCTGTGGAAGTCGAACAGAACACAGAACTACCTGATTACCTGCCTGAGGACGAGAGCCCCACGAAGGAGCAGGACAAAGCAGTGTCCCGTGTTGGCTCGCACCCAGAGGGTGGAGCTAGCTGGCTGAGTACAGCTGCAAACTTTTTATCCAGATCGTTTTACTGGTGACTTCAGTTTGGGTCCAAGGACTGTGTGCACCAGCAAGGGGCCAGTTTTCCATTGTGGTGAGAACTGTCAAGTGCGATTGGAATAAGTGATCATGAAAAGGTTTAAGATGACATGAGTGTATGTGCTGCATTTTACATTTTATTGGACATTTTACCCCATGACAGAGGCTACAAGAGGAGTTGCTTTGTTTTGGTTTTGTTTTCTTTTGTTTAATTGCCTCACTTTGTAAAAAATATGGGTCCCTTGTTAAACCAAATATATATATGTGCAGCTTTACATTTTATTTTACATGAAGCATGTGATTAGGAAAACTTGTTTTCTCCTCAAGCCTCAGGACCTATCTGAAGAGAAGTTTTTTTTTTTTAGTGCAAGTTGTGCATGAATTACTGAATTTTCCTCTGCTTCTCTTCATGAAAGATACTTGGCTTTGGTACTCTTCACTGAAATGAAAACATTTCTCATCATCCCCCTTTTGTGCCTTTTTAATTTTGCCCGCCATGTTTATAGAAATGACATTACTAATGACACTTTGTGAATTAAAATATATTCATTTGAATGTAGCAGTCCCCTAAAAAACAACTCTACAAAAACTTTTCAGTCTTAATTTGTTACAATTTTAATAAGATGCACCCAGTGTTAGTCAAGAAGATGGAAGTGTATGTATCAGCAAAGTGCTGTTGGAGACTATTTGAATGTGACCAAGTGGTTCCAACTGACCGCTCGCTGTTCAGTTTGGTTTGTATTAGCTCTTGAGAGTTACATCCACCATAATATTGGGAGCAACTGAAAATGGTCTTTAGGCCTTACTTTGTGATTATACACCATCCTCTGCTAGGAAATAATAGAAGTGAAGAACTGACAACCTTGAAAAAAGAAAAAAATTGAATGCCTATAATGCCATAGTGCCATTTGGTAGAGTCTAACATTAAAACATGAAATGCTTGATGGATGCCTTTTCAATAGGTGTTTCTTTGTATAGCCTTTTGTGAATTTATTATGAACATGCAGTCATATTGAATGAAAAAAGACTCAAACTGTAGCTTATAAAAAGTAAAGCCAGCAGTGGTCTACTTAGTTTTGTTTCTCATGTCCAGCCAGAAAAAAAGAACTTCAGTGAAGGTAAGATAAATAAATGTAAAAATATATACCTATATATATTTTTTGGTAGATAAGAGCTAATTACATATATGTAATGCTTTATTAAATTTCTGAAATATTTGGCAACTAAAATATTCCTTTTGGAAATCTAACTAAATCTAGTTAAATTGTAATGCTAGTATGACTAAAAAGTAATAGGAAGAAATTGAAATTCTTTTTCATCAGCATGTAGAGCTGCTATTTTACTACTTGGAGAATGTGAAGTGAAAATTGGACCTTGGAGGGTTTTCTTGCATTTTCATTGTTTCTCTTTTAGAGAAAATTAAAAGCATCCAGTGTCACTGGAGAAAAATTATTGGAAAATACTTCACCAGTGAGAATCTTGAGTTCACGAATATGTGACCTTCTGGAGGGAGGAGTATTGAGGGTATGGAGAATGATATTTTTCACCTGTCCGGGCTCAGATTCGGGTGACACGCACAATTGAAAATACCAGCTTTCAGGCATGTATTGCTTTGAATGCATACTACTACTTGCTGCCAGAACCAGATGTGTTGAAAAAAGAAAGCAAAAGCACCTTTTTATAGCCATTAAAACAAAGTTTACTGTTCTGTTCTAACAAGTTTGTTTTTTATTGTGCATTGCCACACATCTGCTTATTTAGAAAACTATAAACTATATCCCTTTAGTGGTAATGAATCAGTACAAGTAGGTATTACAGCTTGTCATTGTGTGTTCTAATGCTAAGTGTTCTTTTATTCCAGGTCTTATAGATCAGTTAAGGCAACTGTAACAACATTTTTTCAAATATACTGTAAAATAATAAAAGGTAGCATAATTTAAATTGAATGGATATTGCATTTTTGCTATATCAGCATTATCAGTTACCCAGCTAATTCCCATGCATCTCCATTTATCTCCTTCCCAGCACCACAACTGCCTATTCTGGGTTTGGATCGGCTGCCCTTGTATGTATGCTCACTGTAACATTTATTATATTAGATTGAAATTATGCTTTCCAGTGTCTCTCACCTACTTTCCTCTTTGAGAATGAAGAGATTCCATAGCTGTACTTGGCTAGCAGTAAGTGCTCAGATGCTGAAGAAAAATTTTTAAGAGAATGAACAAGGAGTTCTTTTTTAGCCAGTAAAAAGTAAATGGAAGGCATGAACTAACTTGTTGGGCAAATAGGAAAACTGTCAGGTTGTATTTTGGCAGGGGGTGGGGGAATGTTTGTTTCTAATTTATTGATTAATATTTAGCAAATTTCTTCATTTATTTTGTTACTTGTTTTTTTTTTAAGTGGGAGAGGGACATAATACTTGTTCCATTGAATGAAATTAAATGTAACTGATAATATCCTGATTCTTACAGAATTGTTATGTGAGAGTACTATATATATGTACACATACAGTAGTCGTTTTGATTTCCTATTTTATAATTTACTAGCTATGTAATCTTAGTTAATAATTTTATCTCTAAGGTTCTCTTCATTAGTAAAATGGAGATAATTCCTCTACGAGGTCATTTTTAGAATCCAGTGAGATTATCATGAACAATTTGAAAACTAAAAACTCACAAGTGTAAGATGGAATTGTTATTGAAAGTTTGACACAATGCTCTTCTTGTCCTTGATTCTCAAGTGAGATGCTATAGCTTTCTAGTCACACTTTATCTGATTCCTCAGAGGGATTTTTATTTTTGAGGCTTAATGCTTAGCTCTTTGATTTTTTCCAAATGTCATCCCTTCATGAATGCATCTGGTGTCAGGATTTCAGTTACCTTTGTGCAGATAACTTTTAAATCTCCATTGTACACTTGTCCTTAGTTCCTCCCCTTTCCTTTTCTGTACCCATTAAATATAAAGTCTGTGAACTTTTACCTCTTAAAACCCAGCTGGATGCAGTAAATTTAACAAAAATTAATTCTGTGCCAGCTACTGAGTTAAGTGCTTTACAAATATTTACTTATTTAATCCAGAGCAACTATGAAGTAGGTACTGGTGTTGTCTCCATTTTATAGATGTGGGGGAAATGAGACAAAAATAGGTAACTCATTGCTCAGCGCTAGTAAGTGGCAAAGCTAGGATTCCAGTGCAGGCTGTCGGGCTCTTGTGTCCAGTCTCACAGGCAGGCTGCCTCTTAGGTCCCTTCTGGGCCTTCCACGTCTGCCACTACCATTCCAGTCCAGACCCTTTTGCCTGCGTCATGTCCAATGACTTAACTCTAGTGTCTGTTAAAAGCAATCAAAAACTGAAAAGTTAGGTATATGAAAGAAGTCTGGTTAGGCCACAACATAGGAAAATGCATGGAGCCCACCCGGCCTGTCTGTAGAGCGAAACTACATTTCCGTCATGTGAATTGTGGGCTTTTAATGCAGAACCTCTGAATTTTGTGGCTGTTCCAGACCCTTAAAACTACCTGAGCCATGTAAAATGTCTGTGGGCTAGAAATTGGCTACTTTTATTTCTAGAGTAGCCACATTCTAATCTATCAGATTAATCTAAGCAATATTTTTGTCATTTTCTGCTATAATGTCAACAGAGGCCTGTGCATTAGTTTGGGCTGTCTTTTCTAACACTAAAAATGCCATGAGAGTTTAACCCCTAGGGTCGTCTTTCATACATTCTGTATGAAACTTTGTATATGTGAGGCACAGTTGTATACCTCATTGTCACAAAAACAGTCTGCTTTGTTTAAGCTTGTCGATTTATTACAGCCTAAATAGTCCATATTCAACCTACACTTAGATTTTGGCTCATCTCATCTAGTATTTCCTCCTTTACACTCTCATGTCCTTTAAAATATTTCATCCCAAAAAGAAGCTCATGCATCACAGAAATGCACAAAGAAGACAGGTCGCCTCCCGTCCTACAGCACAGACAGTATCAGTGACTGGACATTTATTCTCATTGAATTTTTGTCAGTTGGTAAGAAATAAACACTTAAAATTTTTAACTTGTTCAAAATAGGCATCCAGTGAGGAGTGAGTCTCCCTTTGAACCTTGGTCACCTGGTGTTCCTCACCAGGGAAAGCCATTGTTACTAATTTTGTGCACCCTTCAGGCATATCCTATTAATGTACAAGCTTTTGCATATTTTTTCCCACATAAGTGGTAATAACATGCTCTACCCCTTACCTTTCTCCCTTAAAGTGCATTTTAGAATTTATGTCATTGTATAAAGCAGCTTCCTTCTTTTCACAACTTCACAATATTACATTAATGTTCCACCATTTATTTAACCAGTGTTTTGATTATAATCCTTTGCTCTTAGAAATAGTGGTGTGTATTTCCATAGAATGGATTACTATAGATGGATTTCTGTAGATGTAGACTTGCTATGTCAAAGGCTGTCAGTGCTTTTAGTTTTGATAGCTCCCACCTCCTTAGAGAGTCTTCCAGTTTCCTCTATCGCCAGCAAGGTAAGGGAGTTACTATTTCCCTTCAGCCTCTCCAACTGTGTTATCCCATAGTTAGCCTTTTGTAGTCTAAAAAAACGATCTTTATGAATGAAAGTAAGTTTTTTTCTACATTTAAGAGCTCTTTGAGTTTGGTGACTTAGGGGTGGGAGTAGAGAGGGATTTGGTTTTTCTTACCTGATTATAAAAGTTCTATAAAAACATACTACAGAGATATGCCCATTTCTTTAATAAAAATATATGCATTTGCAGCTCACACATAATACCACAGTATTTTCTGGTGCTTATATAAATCATGATACCCCTGTGATCATTTTTTACCCCATGATTCCTTCTCCCCCTTAACTGCTATAGTGCTTTTCATTTGGGTCCTGTAATTTATGGTTCATTACTTTCCACAAGTATATTTCTTTTTATTAAGGTCATGATCCATAGGGGAGGGAGCGCTTATGTTTTCTTGGGGTTTGACCGCACTATGGAGTATAGTACCGTGTGGGGTGAGTATTTGAGGAGTATTTGCAAATGAGTTGTGGTGGTGAAGCAATTACAGTGGTATTTCTATGTTGAGGTGATGGATATTTGGTGTCTTGGCTCTGTCTTGTCTGCATCTTAATTATTGCACATTTGTATTACCGCCACTGGCTTCTGAAAACATGTAAGACTATTTGAGCAGGTGCTGTATTCCAGGCTGTGTACAGAGCCCTTTACTTGTGTTATCTCCTTTAATCATCACAATGGTCCAGTGAGCTGGGGGGGGGTTGTATTCATTTTATAGAGGAAACTAAGGCTTGGAGAACAGTTTATTAAAACACATTAAAATAATACTCTGTATAGTCTGGGCAAACAGAAATAATCCAGTTATCCAGTGGCAGCAAAATTGGGCAATGGAAAGTATACTTCCAGAGGAAAAAGTGATTTTGTGATTTTTAGAAAAAAAATTTTTAATTTTAGCTTAAGGTAAATGAATTAGAAGACTGATAGGTAAGAAAGTGGCAGAGAATAAATTCAAAGTGATAGTAAAGATGGAAAAACGAGGGAAGATACAATGAAAACCAGTCATACTGACCTTATCAATGAATGAAAAAATAGGGTTAAAGCAAATGTAAGTGGAAACCCTAAGGCAGACTGAAAGAGTTGGGCCAGAAGTCAGGGCTGTTTTAGGATAAACTTTAAGGGAAAAGGGAAACATTACCTCTCAGTGCAAAAACTTGAGAAATGCACTGCATTAAGAAAATTTGTATGTAAAAATTGTTTTGTAAGACAAACTATTTACATAGGCATTTACACTTTAGTTTTTATTTTATTTTCTCATGTATCTTGTTCCTCCAGGCAATATAAAGTCTGTTTTTTTTAAATTAGATTCACATGATGTACAAAGTGGGAACAACAAGTGTTTACGGTCCTGTTGTGATGGGAAGACTAGTTTAAGTTAAATTCAGCAGAAAACTCGCTTAAGGCCAGTAAACAATGTAGAAAGACACTTCTGGGTGAAGATAATTAAATAGTGCTTGATAAAAGGACTGCTAGTCTGTAGAACTTTGTTATTGTGGAAGCTGTCTGTAGTAAAACTCAAAAGACAATCAACGGGAATCTTTTTTCACCCTGTGATTGGTTAGTAAGTATCATGTATAGGCTGGTATAAGGTTATGAAGTAAAGAAAAATGTATTTTAAATTAACCGAACTATTAGTGATAATCCAGGATGGGAAAGCGAATCAGCCTTTTTCCTTCAGCGTATGATTTCCTAGTATTGTAATAGCAAAATAGGCCAGGGAGATACGGCTTGTCACCTCCCCAAAAGTTAGATTTGAAATAGAACTTTTATATTAAAAATTAAAAATTAATGTACTTGCCACTTTTTACAGTAACATTTCTGGTTAGTGAAACTTAAGGGAGATGAAGTGATAGAGAAATCACCAGCCCACACCGACCGGAGTCATGGGCTTCTGAGTGCGGCACTTCCGGGTATTTTCAGTTACATCATTGAAGTCATCTACTAAATATTTGAAAATCTGTTTTGTCCTGGTCATGGTGCTAATTGGTGGAATTCTAGGCATAATCCTTTGTGGGGCTCAGTTTAGTGAAAAGGAAGATCATGGAAAGGTGATGTACCCGTGTGTTATATTTACCAGCAAGTAGGACAGGAGGTTTGGGAGATCTGGTGTTGGTGGAGAAGGACGGGGGGAGTCAGTGTTGGCTTCTTGGGGAAATGAGTTGAAGCCAGAACTTGTCAAGATCAGCAGGAGTTAGTTGGCCAAGTGGGATGAGGAGAGCATTCCAGACAAAGAAAACAGCTCAGTGGAGGCTCATAAGAGTGAGGCTGGTGTGTTGAGTCTAAAATGAGACTGAAATGTTGGCGGAGCCCAGATTAAATAAGACTTCATAGGCCCTTTGATTTAGTCCCTGAATATTATATTATTTCCTCCTAATATAAATAGTTCAATTGCTATTAAGGATTTATATATTAATAAGCTAATAATAGCTACCATTTATTATGCTTTGTAGTTATGAATTGCTTTTATCTGGTATTTGATCTTCATAATAATCCTCTGAGGTCTGTTAAAAAAAAAGTGGACTTTACATATGAAAAAACTAAAGCCTGAGTTTGGTGGTTTACCTAAAATGAGATTACTTACGCTACAATGTGGAGATGGACCTGAGAGAAGAAAAGTAGATTTGAGGATGCCAGATTATAAGGCTGCCACCATACTTGCAAGACAGGGGCAGCGGTGGCTTGGGCTTAGGTAAGTACAGTGCATGGAGAGAGGTGACGTGCTTGACAGATATTTTTAGGCAGTATCACAGAAGAACTTGGTGATTCGTCGTGAGAGGAGACTCCGGGATGGCTGCACTGATAGGATTGTGGGCAAAAGGGATGCATGTTTTAAGATGGGAGAAACTGAAATGTTTAAATGTTAGTGGGATGGATCCAAGAGAGGGAAAATATAGACAAGAGAACGTTTTAAAACAGAATGAGGTTTAGAAGCAAGTGGAATCTAGAATAGGGGTGGAAGGTTTGGCCTTGAATAAATGAACTATGCATCCTTCGCTAAAATAAACCTGAATGAAGACTTGCTGGGTTGACCCATTAGGAAGTTTCTTATATTATTATTATTAAATTCCTAGTGGATTAAGAAGGCAAGTTGAATTAGTTTTAAAGCTATTTAAAATTAACCAGAATGAGAATGTGCTCAATCTTAATAATCAAGTCACTTGTATTTTTTTATATCAGCATGGATGAGTTCATTTACATGAAAGATCTCCCGGTTCCTAGATGACTGTCAGTTTTCTCTGGCCCTTTCATTTGATCCTTGCATCTAGTTCAGTGGGTTTCAACTCTCTGTGTGCATTAGGATTACCTGCATGCTTTTTTTTTTTTTGCATTACTTTTTTTTTAATATAATTTATTTTATTATCATTAATTTACAATTACATGTGCAATATTACGATTATTAAACTACCCCTTCATCAGGTCCCCCCCACCAACCCCATTACAGTCACTGTCCATCAGCGTAGTCAGATGCTATAGAATCACTACTTGTCTTCTCTGAGTTGTACTGCCCTCCCCGTGCCCCCCCAACATTACATCTGCTAATCGTAATGCCCCTTTTTCCCTCTTATCCCTCCCTTCCCGCCCATTTTCCCCAGTCCCTTTCCCTTTGGTAACTATTAGTCCGTTCTTGGGTTCTGTGAGTCTGCTGCTGTTTTGTTCCTTCAGTTTTTTTCTTTGTTCTTATACTCCACATATGAGTGAAATCATTTGATACTTGTCTTTTTCGGCTTGGCTTATTTCACTGAGCATAATACCCTCTAGCTCCATCCATGTTGTTGCAAATGGTAGGATTTGTTTTCTTCTTATGGCTGAATAATATTCCATTGTGTATATGTACCACCTCTTCTTTATCCATTCATCTACTGATGGACACTTAGGTTGCTTCCATTTCTTGGCTATTGTAAATAGTGCTGCAATAAACATAGGGTGCATCTGTCCTTTTCAAATTGGGCTGCTGCATTCTTAGGGTAAATTCCTAGGAGTGGAATTCCTGGGTCAAATGGTATTTCTATTTTGAGTTTTTTGAGGAACCTCCATACTGCTTTCCACAATGGTTGAACTAATTTGCAGTCCCACCAGCAGTGTAGGAGGGTTCCCTTTTCTCCACATCCTCGCCAACATTTGTTGTTGTTTGTGTTTTGGATGTTGGCCATCCTCACTGGTGTGAGGTGATATCTCATTGTGGTTTTAATCTGCATTTCTCTGATGATTAGCGATGTGGAGCATCTTTTCATGTGCCTGTTGGCCATCTGAATTTCTTCTTTGGAGAAGTGTCTATTCATGTCCTCTGCCCATTTCTTAATTGGATTATTTGCTTTCTGTTTGTTAAGGTGCATGAGTTCTTTATATATTTTGGATGTCAACCCTTTATCAGATACGTTTTTTATGAATATATTCTCCCATACTGTAGGATGTCTTTTTGTTCTACTGATGGTGTCCTTTGCTGTACAGAAGCTTTTCAGCTTGATATAGTCCCACTTGTTCATTTTTGCTTTTGTTTCCCTTGCCCGGGGAGATATGTTCATGAAGAAGTCACTCATGTTTATGTCCAAGAGATTTTTGCCTATGTTTTTTTCTAAGAGTTTTATGGTTTCATGACTTACATTCAGGTCTTTGATCCACCTTGAGTTTACCTTTGTGTATGGGGCTAGACAGTAGTCCAGTTTCATTCTCTACATGTAGCTGTCCAGTTTTTCCAACACCAGCTGCTGAAGAGGCTGTCATCTCCCCATTGTATATCCAAGGCACTTTTATCGAATATTAATTGACTGAATATGTTTGAGTTAATGATTGGACTTTCTATTCTGTTCCACTGGTCTGTGGGTCTGTTTTTGTGCCAATACCAAATTGTCTTGATTACTGTGGCTTTGTAGTAGAGCTTGAAGTCAGGGAGTGTAATTCCCCGTTTTATTCCTCCTTCTCAGGATTGATTTGGCTATTCGGGGGTCTTTTGTGGTTCCATATGAATTTTAGAATTATTTGTTCCAGTTCATTGAAGAAAGCTGTTGGTAGTTTGATAGGGATTGCATTGAATGTGTAGATAGCTTTAGGTAGTATAGCCATTTTGACAATATTGATTCTTCCTAGCCAAGAGCATGGGATGCATTTCCATTTGTTAGTGTCCTCTTTAATTTCTCTTAGGAGTGTCTTGTAGTTTTCAGAGTACAGGTCTTTCACTTCCTTTGTTAGGTTTATTCCTAGGTATTTTATTCTTTTGATGCAATTGTGAATGGAATTGTTTTTCTGATTTCTCTTTCTGTTAGTTCATCATTAGTGTATAGGAAAGCAGCAGATTTCTGTGTGTTAATTTTGTATCCTGCAACTTTGCTGAATTCAGATATTAGTTCTA
>JAVSCE010005252.1:0-55018 GCA_032199065.1 Smutsia gigantea
CCCTCTGAGATGGTTTTCTCATCTGTTAAATGGGGATAATGATAAAGCCTGATAAGGTAGGTGCTAGGATTAAATGAATCAGTACACGTAAAGCATCTAGAATACCACCTGGCTCGTGGTGAATACTACTGAACATTAGCTATTATGACAAAATAATCACCTTGGGCACATCTTCAAAAGTCAACAACCCAAAGGATGTTAAGAAACACTGAAGCTCCCTGGGGGCCTGATAGGCAGCTCGGCTGGTTAGGAGCTGAAGCCTCTGCCAGTTAACCTCACCCTTCTGAGCTTATTAACTCATCTGTAAAATGGGAGCAGTTCATGAGAATTAACTGAGAGGCGGCAAGTAGGGTGCTGAGCACAGTGGAGGGCACAAGCAGCACGAGCTCTCTGTGAAGACTCAAGCACCACTCCCAAAGTTTCAGAGCTGCAGGGGTTCCTAGGACACTGGACTTCTCTGTGCTATCTCCTCCACCAGCTTCCCCAAATGCCGTCTTTAATCCCACCGAAGAAGTCAGAAAAATGGTCCATGGAAACCTCCTTCCCTTCACCCACACTCTCTGGTAAGGGACAACTCTAAGGAGGACAGCCTCTCCGATGTCGGTGTCAGGGCGGAGAGAATCGGTGGATCCCGCTCCCTCTCCCCTTCTCCGCTGCTGCTCAGCTGTGTGGCTCCCCCTGCTTTCCCCTGGCGACCAGGGCTCTTCCTGGCCCTGCTCTGCATCTCGGGGGTATCAGGGCAGCTCTAAAGACAGCTCAGGTGCCCTGGAGCTGTCAGAGGTGCCAGAAAGTCTGACACATTGGTTCAGGAAGCACCTTGTCTAAAAACAGAATCACAAAATCTCAGGCCACACGGAAGTTGGGAGCCCTGCGCCGGCCACCTGGTCCAGCTTCCTCCCAGTGCAGGACTCCCTAAAGCCAGGCTGCCCAGCTTCGTGCAGCATATACCCCAAACAGCCTCCGAGGCCCTCCCTAGAGATCCAGCTGTGGTTCTTGGGGGACCTGGGTGCTGAGGAGCAGCTCCGGTGACTCGTACGGCCCAGCCAGTTACAGCATCTCTTGAATACCTCTGGGAACGGGGAGCTCACCAAACCCTCTCAAAGGTGGAGAGGGTGGACTTTGGAGCCAGATGTGGGTGGGGACCTCTGCTTTCCCACGTTTAACTCAGCCACATTCAACCAGTTACTTAACGTCACCGAGCTTAATTTCTCATCTGTGAGGTAGGGGCACTAATTAATTGCAGGCATATGCTTCCCGGGTGATCAGGAGGTTCACTTAAGCCAGTGCAGATAAAAGTGCTTGTCACTGTCCTCAACAAATGGCCACTGTGAGAATGATGACAGCAACAAGAAAGTGGTCGTATGTTTTTCCTTGTGTTAAGTTGACATCTGCCTCTCTGGGCTGTATTATCCAGGGCACGCTGCCCTCTGAAGCCCCACTTCCTAATCTTTTTGTAATAGCCCTTCAGGCAGATGCCACATTCCACTTTTTTTGGTATATATTTAAGGTGTACAGGACGATATTTTGATATACAGCACATTGTGAAACGATTACCACAACCAACCTAATTAATATACCCGTCACCTCAGAGACTCACCACCAGTGTCCGTGTGATGACAACACCGGAGATGGGCTCTCCCAGCCAGTTTCGAGTACACAATACAGTATCATCAATGTGGTTGCCATGCTCTCCATTAGACCCCCGACTGACTCATCTTGTAACTGGAAGTTTGTCTCCTTGACCAGCATCCAACTCCCCGGCCCCTGGTAACCACCATTCTCCTCTCTGTTTCAGTGAGTTTGACTTTTTTTTAGATCACACATAAAAGTCAGATCATGCAGTATTTGACGCTTTCTGTGTTTGGTTTATTTCACTTGGTTTAATTTCCTCCAGGTTCATCCATTTTGTCTCAAAGGCAGGATTTCCTTTCTTTTATAAGGCTAAATAATAATAAATAATACCACACATGTACACACACAGAACCCCACGGTCTCTTTGTCCACTCATCTGTCTGTGACGCTAGATGCTCTTCCACATCTCGGTCGTCCCCACCTAGTTTCCCGCGCTCCCACAGGCTTTTTCTGCCCCTTGCAGGCGAGGTTCCTCAGGCTGGGTGGCAGCCTCCCAGGTTCAATTTGAAGAAAGAGAGAGATCTTTCCTCAGACTTTCTGTGGTGCCACGAATCCCCAACTCTTCCCATGTTTACTTCTAGAAGGACCCTGTAAAAAGGTCTGTGACCCAAAGGAGGGCAGGTGACTTCGTGGCAGCCAATAGCCGCTTAGAACAATGTAGCTTTAGAATATGTTGGAGGAAGAGCGGCAGGAAAGGGCCCTGGGACCCGGGCTCTGCCTGGGATCAGCATCCAAGGGGCGGCAGCAGCTGGCGAGCCATGGCGGCCGGGTCCCCAGTGTCCTGAACACGTCCACTTCCCCTGCTCATCCCCTCCCACTCCCTCTCCTGGCAGCGCATCAGCATGTGCCCCACGATTTCTGGAGTAACTGCTCCTGCTTTTCCCAGGAGGGAGAGGGGCCCCTGAAAACCTCCCACCGGCTGGTCTTCACAGGTGGAAAACGCTGAATTTCCACAGCTCTGTGAGGACCACATATCCCCCTGCTGGTGTGGTGGCTGGGAGCCCAGGCTCTGGAGCCAGACTGCCTGGTGCTCACCTTGCGTCCACCTCTCTAGGTCTCAGTTTGTTTGTGAAAAAGAGATCATAACTAGTGTCCATCTCAGCTGGTTACTTTGAGAAATAAATAAGATGACCCATATAAAAGTGTCTCTATATAAAAGCCTTTCCTGTTAGTAAGAGTATAAGCTAAAGCTAAGAGCAGGGAGCTGAAGTAGAAGCTGTGTGGGGAATGGCACCGGTGGGAGGTGTCCTGCTTCCCTCCCCCTGGTTGGCCCAGCCACAGCCCATCTGCCTGTTTCCACAGCTGGGGAATATTTGCTCTAACATTCTGGGTGTCAAAGCTTCACGCCAGTTCCTCTAGAGCCGGCAGGGTGGCTGGAGAGACTGGAGAGGCTGTGTGTCCATGGGCACGGACGAACAATTCGGGACCAAGGGTTGGGGCTCTGCCCCCAAGGTGCCCATCCCTGAGCAGCTGCCTGTGTGAGGTGGTTGAAACAGTGGCCCCTGGGCCGCTCCTGGAGTTGCCCCGAAAACTTTGTGACCCTGGGCTCCACCTACAGTGGCTGCCCTGGGAAGGGGACACCCAGTCTCCGTGTCCTTTGCCCTATGCTGTGGTGGGTCCCTTTGGGGGCCCATGTGTGGGCCTGTGGGGAAGGAATGGGCGTGGCTTTGCCACAGAAGACTGTGTTCTGGTGACCTGGGGGTTTGGGGGCGACAGGAGTAATCATGTCTCTTCCCAAAGAACTTGAACTCTCAGTTCAGCACCAGCCAGGGGCAGTTTTCCTTCTGTTTGCCTTCGAGCTGTGGGAGGTTAGGCCTGATGTGGGCTCCTCGTGGGGCTTCGCAGAGAGGACTCCCCTTGCTGCCATCCTTCCAGCACATATACCGCGTAGCCGCTGTGGGCTGCTGAAGCCACCAGTGGCCAAAAATTTTTTTTAGTTGCTAACAAAGAAGGCGCCTCTATCCCACACTGCACAGAGGATCAGTGAACTTTCTAACAGAGATGGGAGACCAGGAGTCAAAATAAGAAACCAGGAAAAAGAATCTTGCCCTATTTCCCTGATGGGTTTGCTGCAGCTTGCTGAAGTATTCCTGGCTTTGGAGTGTCCACACGCACCTCCCACCCAGGGCTGAGAATGGCCGCTCTGAAGCCTGACAGAGGGAGGGTCTTTCCTGTCTCATGGTGACTCCTCTTTGGAAGGCAATGGTCTGTCCTGGGGAGCAGGATCTTCCTTTTCTTTCCCCACTTGAGGTCTTGGTCGACTCCTCCAGGCTCAGAGCTGGGGAGGACCCTGGCATTATGCAGGGAGCCCAACCCTGCTCTCACAGATGAGGAACCTGAGGGGAAATGACTCACCCAAGATCACAGCCAGGCGACTCCCAGGGGGGAATCACACCTCATGTTTCCGACTTGGACAGAGCTCTGTCCAAATCACCACTGTGCGATGCTGGATACACAACGGATCTTTCTGAGATACGCGTTCCTCCTTGGAAAAGCAGACCTCTTCCTGCAGGGCTGTTATGAGGAGGAAATTAGTATTTACCATGCCTGGCCCTTGGTAGGTCATCAACTAATCATGATGGAGCCGCGCTCCCCTGCCCCCAGCTGAGTTATCAGTCACTCTCTTCTCTGTCCTTGTTTCCACAATACCTGTATTACTCTCTCGGGGCATGTTTCATAATTTTTTTTATTTGTCTTTCCTTCTCTACCTGTGAGCACCTTGAGTGAGAGGATCAGAGAGGCACCAGCAGCCCCCATCCCATTCCTACCCACGTCCCAGCCTGAGCCCCACAGCTCACACAGAGTGCTACCCGCACACTGCGGGCCACTCACAACACGGCGGCAGACACCGTTGGCCAGTGGGGACAGAGGTGGCATCCGGAAAGTCAGGTACAACGTCCTTGGCTGTCTGGTCTTGGCCTCTCCCCTGGGGGAGGGCGCCTGCCCCCTCTCCCTCCTGTCCTGTGCCCTCTGTCCTTCCTCCTCCCTCCCGTTTCCGTTCAGCTATGAGAAAGACCCATACAACTTCAAAGAGGCAAATGGGATGGTGAGGGCTAGGCTAGGATTTGCACTTTTAAATAAACAAAATCTTTCATCTCAATGCTTCTGGAAGTGTGGAGCCAGGAACACGCACCAGCATCCCCTGATGGGCTTGTCCTCTGAGCCCCAATCAGGTGGTGGGGCCCTGGGATCTGCATATTTATGCATCTGAAATACTTCTCAGACTAAAGTTCGAGACCAGACAGACTGAGTCTCAAGCTATGCATCTGGGGAATCTAACTTGGCTACACAAGGAATTGAGAGTGGATAGATGCACTGGCCTCCTGTTAGCCCCTGGAAACATCCTACGTTGAACCTCCTGATAATAAAACTTGCCTTCTTGGAAGCAGATTGAATGTGTAGCTCACCTTCTCACTGCTCATCTTTGTTCTTCCTCACCATTATACAGTATTCGCTATGATATTTTTAAAAAACAGAACAAAATTTGAATGCAGGACCAGCCTTCACATGACAAATGAGCAGCCAAGTCACTGATGTGATTTGAAGGGCTCCAGAAGGACCTCCCTGCCCTCCACCACTTCCCCACCAGGCTGGCCTGTGTCTGAAACCCCATCATGGTTTGTGCTGTAAAATCTTTGGGTGTGGCTTTCTGTTTCTGGGCTCCCCAGAAATATCTCTGGGAATGCCAACTCAGTGGTGAGCCATCATTAAGCCACTCCAAGTCCACACCTTTTCCTAATTTCCCCACTACTGTGGACACGTTTTCTCATTTGTGCTTATTGGTGTTTTACACGCTGTTTTAAAAGCCAGATGGCATATGTCTCTCTCTTGCTACTTCCTAGATTTTTCCCTGCCTATTCAGCTAACATGACCAAAAATATACAACCATGTCCATTTATGTTAAAACAACTGCTATTTTTATTTTATAATGTCCTCCTGCCATCATTATCACTATGCATATAAGATTTTACACAATTGTAACCAAGGTTTGGAAGCTGTTTTGCATTCTTCATTTACCCAGAATTATTTCATGTGCACTTTTCCATAGATCTACTTATACTCCAGTACTCCCTTCTTAATGGTGAAGTAATAGTTCATCATTCTGATACTGCAAAGTCTGCTAAACTAATTCTCTTTTGTTGGGCATTTGGGCAATTTCCAGATTTTCATCACTCTGAATCATGCTGCTATAAATACCTTTATACAAATAGCTTTTTAACTTTTGACCAGTTTCCTGGAGATGGCTTCCTCAGAAGGGCATTTCCCAGGACCCATTTGGATTTTGAGCTCCTGGAAGGCAGGAACTGCCCCCACTGTTTCACTGACATTTTGTATCCCCTGTGCCTGCCACTCAGCCGCGACAGAAATCTGCCCACTGGGAGGTCCCTGTGCAAGTTCTGACTGACATTGCAGTGGGATAAACCCTGTCTTTCCTACAGTCCTTCTAGAAAGGAGCTGATCCTTATTCAAGAAATATCCTGATCCTTGAAGGATGAAACTGCTGGGACACATTGTCCAATGATGGTTGGGGAAGAACCTCCCAGCGGTTGTGGAAGGAAGGACCCTCAGTGCACTAGGCTAGCTGCCCACGTCTTAGCCACAGACCTTACGATGGATAGTTCTTCTAGAGAATGTAGTGGGTCCTTTTATTTCCTGGCAGTGAGTGACGAGGACAACGAGAGTTTCTTTGCCCCAGAAAAAGGACCCTGGATGGAAAAAGTCCAAGACTCAGGGCCAAGCAAAGGTGAGGTCTGAATTTTGTTTCCAGGAAATCAGAAACATTTCATTTAAAATTATATACATTCCATGGTATTGGGAAAACTGGGCAGCTATGTGCAAAAAAATAAAACTAGATCTCTGTTTTGCACCATACACAAAAACAACCTCAAAATGAATTAAAGACCTAAATGTAAGACCTGAAACCATAAGACTCCTAAAAGAAAACATAGGCAGTAAAGTCTTGAATATCAGCGTTAGTAATTTTTTCTGGACACATCTCCCCAGGCAAGGGGAACAAAAGCACAAATAAACAAATGGAACTCCATCAAACAAAGAGGCTTCTGCACTTCAAGGACACCATCAACAAAATGAAAAGGCAACTTACTGAATGGGAGAATATATTTGCAAGCGATGTATCTGACAAGGAGTTAACATCCAAATATATAAAGAACTCATGCAACTCAACACCAAAAAAATCCCACAAATAATTTGATTGAAAAATGGGCAGAGGATCTGAATAGACATTTTACAAAGAAGACATACAGATGGCCAATAGACACATGAAAAGATGCTCCACATCACTAATGATTGGGAAAAGCAAATCCAAACCACAATGAGATGCCACCTCACACCAGTCAGAATGGCCAGTATCAAAGAACAAGAGATTACAAGTGTTGGCAAGGATATGGAGATACAGGAACCCTTGTGCACTGTTGATGGGAATGTAAATAGGTGTAGGCACTGTGGACAGCATTATGGAGGTTTCTCAAAAAACTAAAACAGAAATACCATATGACCTAGCAATTCTACTTCTGGGAATTTACTCAAAGAATACAGAACCACTACTTTAAAAAGACACATGCGCCCCTATGTTTATTGCAGCATTATTTACAATAGCCAAGATATGGAAGCAACCTAAGTGTCCATCAGTAGATGAATGGATAAAGAAGATGTGGCATATATACAATGGAATATTACTCAGCCATGAAATAGAATGAAATCTTGCCATTTGCAACAACATGGTTAGATCTAGAGAATATTATGCTAAGTGAAGTAAGTTAGACAGAGAAACACAAATACCACATGATTTCACAATAAAACAAGTGAGCAAACAAATTAAACAGAAATAGACTCAAGAACACAGAGAACAAGCTGATTGCTGTAGGGGAGGGGTATGGAGTGGATGAAATACATGAAGGGAATAAAGAAGGACAAACTTGCTATTATAAAATAAGTCACAAGGATGAAAGGATAGCAGAGGGAATAAAGGCAGTAATATTGTAATATCTTTGTATATGACAGTTGGTAACTACACTATGGTGAGCATTTTATAATAGATATAATTATTAAGTCACTATGTTGTATACCTGAAACCAATATAATATTGTGTATCAACTATACTTCAATTAAAAAAAAACAATATGCATACCATAAATAGAAAAGCAGAGGTTAATGTCCCTGTAGTGGAACTCCTCGTGGACCCTCCATGCTATAACAACTGTGTATTAGAGCCAGCAGGCTCTTGGAGTCCCAACTCCATGACTTACCAGCTGTGTATCAAAGCGTAAACCACTGACCTCAACAATTTCCTTGCAGGCTGTACAGTGGGAACAATGCTGATCCACAGGGGCTCCGTAAAGGTATTGTGAAATTCAGCAACATATATGTGGAAGTGTTTAGTAAACACGAAGCAAATGCCATGGATTTCTGTCATGATTAGAATATGGATTATCATCCTTGGCTAATTGGATAACACTTCCTTTGTGCTTTTGAATGGGACTATGATCTGTGCCTTCTCTTTAGAGCATCAAACAACTGAGCTTAACAGTTCAACCTAATAAAAAAAGTATGATTTCAGTCATCATGTATTGAATGTTACTTTATGTGCAAGACACTGAGCTTCCTGTGGAAAGAGGAGAGTCTGGGTGACAGACTCTTCCCCACCCATTACTTTATTCAATCCCTGCCATAACAGTGCATGATAGATGTTATTATTCCCATGTAATGGAACAGGAATGCTTGCTAAAGGTCCATCTCTGTATATGCCAGAGCTGGGATTTGAACTATGTCTGACTCCAGGGCCTATGCTCTTGCCCTGATACCTTGCTCTCTATCTGCCTCTGGGAATTTCAGTCTAGATGGGAAATAGATCAAGACACACAGACAGTGAGTACTAGAGTAGGGGAAAAGTATAATAATAGCTTACTGTATGCATCAGTTAGTTATTGCTGCATAACAAACTACTCCAAAACTTAGTGGCTTAAAATAAATAAGCATGTATTTAGCTCTCAAGTCTGTGGTTTGGCTAGGTAGTTCTTCTGGTCTGGGATGGCCTCCCTTGGGCTCCTGTGGTCAGCTGTAGGCCACCTGTGGGTTGGTTCATTGATTATGCTGGGCTTTCTCACATGTCTGGGACCTCAGCTGAGACAAAAAGACTGTCTTAGCTCTGCTTCACTCACTCTCTTATCATCGGTGGGTTGCCTGGGCTTGATCTCATGGCAGAGGCAGGGTTCCAACAGAATAGAAGTAAGACCTCTTAGGGTCTAGGCTCAGAACTGGCCCACTGTCATGTTTAATGGCCAAAGAAAGAAACAAGCCAGCTCAGATTCAAGAAGTAGAAGAATAGATTTTCATTCTTGATGGGGGTTCTTGCAAAGCCACATCATAAAGGACTGTATTCAGGGAGGACATGAATTGAGGCCATCAGTGCAATAAGTCCCCAGTGTAACCGTTCTGTTCTATATGCTTTATCCACATTACTTTATGTATGTTATCTACATTCAATCCTCATAACACCTCTATGAGATGGAAACTACTAGTAGCCCCACTTCATAGATGGGGACATTGAGCTACAGATGGATTAAGCAAATTTGCCCAAAGCGGTACAACCGCTAAGTGACAGGGGCACCATCAAAACCCAGAGCCACTCTCTTAGCCACTCATGCCTCCTGTGAGGTGTGTCCCCAGCACAGCGCTTCCCTGGGGAGGAGCAGAAACCCAGGCCCTCAGGGGGGAGGGTGCAGGTTAACAGCACTGAATGCCTGAATGTGCAGCTCTGGCAGGCAGTCACGTTGACCAGCTTATGTGACCTAGTCCTGAAGATGCAGAGCAAAGAGAGGTAAAGGGCCAGAGAGGATGGTGTAGTTTAGCCTGGACCATCGGTCCCCATATCACTGAAAATGCTCATTCTGTTGCATTTAATTTTTTAGAAATGTCCCCTGGCTGGGACTTCCCATCTCTGGCTTTGTCTGCAAGTTGTCTGGGAAGAGCTGGGGAGCTCTTGGACCTCAGAAGCCCGGCTCAGCATTGTCACAAAAATAGCCCTTCTCAGGGAAGGCAAGTACTTCCTCTGGCTGCGTTTCCCCTCTCTGCCCCGCCTGGCCCTCAGGAGAAAGGAGACAAGAACCGACTGCTCGCAGGATTGGGATGTGGCTGGTGAGAGGGCTTCATGGGGACTCCGCAGCAACAAAGGGAGGAAATGAATATGCAGCATTAGTAATTATACTGTACGAGTCCCAATTTGTATTTCAATATGTCATTTCCATAATAAAACTGCCAAAGCAGTAACTAATGACACAGACTCAAGGCAGGGAGTTGGGGGAAGAGGTGGGGGTGGGAGGGGGCAAGGACTTTTTTCTCCCTAATAACAAAATTGCCTTCAGTAAGAAGCTCTTTCATGGCAGACGGGCTGTTGACAAGGCAGATGTATACAGGAGCAGAGCTGCAGTACAGACCTTCTCCAGAAAAGGCATCAAGGTTGATTGGTCAACTGTTGGGAGCTCCCTGAGTTCCATTACTGAGTGGACTTGTGTTCTAGGGCAGGGAGGCAGCCTGCAGGCACCCCAGGCCAGATAAGAAAGATCTGAGATGGGCTTTGAGCTTTGGAAAGTCCAAAAGATAAAAGTAGGAGCTAGCCATCAGCTTGTGAATTTGGCTGTCCAGTCCAAGGTTCTGGAACCTATTATACTGCTGAAAACCTCCATGCCTTTGCACATGCTGTTCCTCCAGTTTGCAGTGCCCTTTCCCTTTTTTGGCCCTCCCCCTAAGAGCAAGCCCTGCTCACCAGTCAGCAGCCTCAGGTTCCCTAGGCTGGAAGGATCTGCTCCCCACAGATTCAGATGGCCTCTGCAACTGTTAACCACACATGTGACCATCAGTTCACATCTCTCCTCCCCCATTACACTATAAGCCCCCTGAGGGCAGAGAGCCTTGTGGTGGGGGGGGGGGGCAGGGATCAGGGGCCCCTCGGAGGAGCCCTCCCTGAAGACCAGGTGAGACTTACTTGGCTTTGCCCAAAGCTCATTTCCTCACTTAAAGATGGAATCAAGTGTGATCTTCAGGGAAAATAACAGAATAAGTGTCTGGGCATGAAAAAATAATAACAGCGTCCCATAATTGTATGGTGCTTTACCAATGACAGAGCTCTTTGTAGACTGTTTCAACTGATTCTCTCATAACAACACTGAAGTAAGCAGTAGGTGTTATAACTATTTTCATAGGACAGAGAGGAAGCCAAGGCTACAAGGATAAGTGACCTGCCCAAGGTCACATAGGTGAGTCTGTGGGCCTGAGACTTGAACCTTGGTCTTCAATTCCAATTCCAGAGCTCTTCACACGAGTATAGACTGTGTCAGAGGTGATTTCATGAAGTAAACTGGCCAACGGGCTCTGATGTTATCATAGCACTGGAACTAGAGGGCT
This sequence comes from Smutsia gigantea, assembly GCA_032199065.1. Lineage (NCBI taxonomy): Eukaryota > Metazoa > Chordata > Mammalia > Pholidota > Manidae > Smutsia > Smutsia gigantea. The sequence goes on from JAVSCE010005252.1 coordinate 11,053, forward strand.
TGAGTTACCTTTAGCTTAAATATTTTGAAGTAGCCAATACAAAAAGATTTAAAATAATACATAGAGGAAGAACTTGACTTTTCTGAAACTGACATTAAGTGAACGTTCTTCAGAAATACTCTGTAGTGAATTTTTAATCTTAAAGCCAGAAGTTTTGGGAAGAATAAAAGAAAATGAAGGAGGTGCTCTAGCTGAGCATCTCAAACATGGGTTTTTCTAGTTAAAGATTTATGTGTTTAGTTCAACCTTTAATTGCTCAAAATCTCCCTTTTCATCCATTGCCTTGGTTCCCTTCACCAAAAAATCACACTTTGGTGCTTTATCATGAAAGGTAAAACAAAATCAACCAATAGCCAAATAAGAAACATCTTCCCTCAGCTCCATATTCTAGAAAAATCTTTTCCCAAATCTCCACGTCTTCTCTCAAATCCGATGGTCTGCTCCATCTCCAAAACCACCTCACCCGGCCCAGCCTTTCAACCCTCTAGTCACTCAGACTTCCCTCAAATACACCATTCGTTTTCACACCTCTGGGCCTTTTAAAGGCTGTTCCCTCTGACGCCAATACTTTTCCTCTTCTGGCTGCCCATGAATTCTTCCTCGTACTTCAAGACTGATCTCATGTCCTCTCTCTGCGAAGCTGTTTCTGCCCTTGCAGGCTGGTCCAGCTGCCCCTTCTCCCAGCCACTGTGCTCCTGCTCTCTTTATATGAGCCCTTGAGGTGATTCTAGGCATTTATGTCTATTTTGTCCATTGCTGTATCCTTTATGCCTAGAGTAGGCACTCAGTAAATATATGTTGAATGGCTGTGTCTTTCTTCCTTAATAGAATGGGGGATCCTGGTGCCTAAACTTTCTTCCTTTATATCTCAAGCATCTAGCACAATGCCCGGCACCTGGTAACTCCTCAAATATAGTCCTGATTGACTAATAGCAGTAAACTATGGTTTGAAAATGGATTGCTCTAAAGGCTCATTTGATTTCAGAAAAGTAAGACTGAAATCTCCCCTACTTCTTGGGAAAACGGGCACCCTCCCTGCCCAGGCAGAACATGCCGCAGGGCCCTGTGGCCTGGTCCCCCTGGCTGTGTGCTTACCATGTGTCTGTTGCTTTCACACACATTCCCTGACAGTTTCTACAGAACCACTCTGAATGGGCCCTGCGACTGTCCCCCTTTGCCTATGAAACAACTGGGAAGTCCACCTTGCAGGCTAGAATCCAATCCATGTCTCTGAATGCCAAAGCCACAATTCTTTCCACCCAGCCTTACTGCTTGTAGGGTAACCGGCCCATGAGGACAGGAGGAGGGAAAAAAGGACGTGGTCAAGGGTTGTATTTAAGTCACAGGCTGTACTGATAGATATGCTGTGTATGCACAGAATATCTCCAGAAGGATGCACAAGAAACCAGATGGCTGTCCAGGAGTGGAAAGAGCCCCCTTTGTTTACTGGGTCACTGTGTGTCAGGCACTGTTGTAGGCACTGGTACATCACCGGACAAGACAGGTGCAGCATATACCTGCTGTACTGTTCGGATGTTTCCATGTATACATTCCCCTTTGAAAATAAATATAACCATTTAAATATGTAAAATAGAGAAGGGGGCAGGCAATCACTCCTACACTATTTAGTACTATTTCAAAAAAATAGAAAGAATCCCAAGATATATTTTGTGAAAAAAATCTGAGTTTGTACTATATTACTTTTTTGTGCATAAAGCGGCATATATCTACAAAATAGATAAATGCAAATATATGAAAAAAATCTGGAAGGATTGTGGTGAATAATCAAGGTTAGGTGAGACAGAATGAATGAGAATGGTACGTTTTACACTGTTCACTTCTGTATCACTTTGAATGTGTTTTTGGGTGAAAATACATAACTTTTTAGATTAAGAAGGGACCTGAGCTCCTGAGACCATAGCTGGTCTCAGAACACGGACTCTGGGGGAGGGAAGTTCCATCAGCCCTTGAAGGCTGCTGCAGCCCCAGGTTTGGACTGGTATCCCGAATACAGTCAGGGCGAAAAAGCTCTCCCTTCTCTTCTCTGGAAGTAAAGCAAGCCTTCTGGCTTTGAAAACTGATAATGCTGTACGTGAAGATAAGCGCAGATCGCTCAGGAAGGCTGGAGGGGTGGGAGGGCCACACTGTTGATGGTGTCACCCAGGCACCTACTCCGGGAAACAACAATGAAAAGATATTGGCAACTTTGACATGGAGGAAATTGCTTTCTTCTGCAGGAAAGAGGAGCTCTGTTTTGAGGACAAAAAGCCACTTGCCCTGACAAAATGCTTAATGAGGAGATAAGCCAGGGAGCTGCGGGTGGGGTGCTGTTTGCCAGGGGTCCTGGGGAGCGAGTACACAGATGCTGTCCTGGTGGCCCATGGTCACTGCCGATCAGGGCTTTGCAGGCTGCTGGACAAGCAGCGTGTGAGTGATTATGGTCAAGGTTCCCCTGGCCTCAGGACAAGCCATTGCATCTGTCGGGACCTCAGTTTACTCATCATAAACTCTTGACTGTCATTCCTACTTCACCAGAGGTGGAGAAGATTAAGCTTGCCTTTCAAGTTCTCAGCCCAGTGCCAGACACTTACCTGCTCAGTGGCTGGGGGTTGATGTCCCTGTGATTATTATACAGGCAGCCCTGCACAATAGCTGAGAATGCAGGCTCTGAGGTCAACCTGCCTAGGTCAGGTTCCCAGCTCCTCTGTTAGCAGCTGTGGGGCTTTGGCAATCTCTTGACCTCCATGTGCCTTCATTTACTTATCAATAAAAGGGAAGCAATACTAGTACTTAGCTCAGAGAGTGGTTGCTAGGTTAAACGAGCCATATCTGGCAAGCAGTAAGTGCCTGGTCCATGGTGGTCAGCACCTGGCACATATTTGGGGCTATTAACATTAACAATGAGAATAAATACAAGGTAACCATGTCCTGAGGGCTCAAATTCTTTTTTCTCACTAGATGGTCTCTTTTGTCCAATCCTGTGAGACTGGAAGAGCTACAGAAGGACAACCCTGATGAAACAGGGCATCTCCAGCTGCCCTGCTGGGAGGTGAGCCCCAGATCCCCATTTCCCTGGTCTCAGGACCAAAGTGCTTTTCTTGAGATGTGGCTCTAAAGCAGCCTGGCCAGTCAGTGATGTGGACTGCATGGTCACTTGCTCTGCAGTTTTGAGTAGGAACCATGAGAGGGAAGATGGCAAGTGTGGGCCTTCTGTGTGGAATTCGAAACTAGATATGGCCTAAAAACTGCCACCACTGACGTTTTGGGGACCCTGGAAGGCCAAGAAGAGATGATATGCGTCTGTCCTGTGGATGGGCCCCTTGCCAAACTTGGGTTCTGCTGTTTTTAATAGAATCTCTCGTTCCCAAAAGGGGAGAGAGGTACTCCTGGCAAACTGCCCTCTAGTATGGTGGGTGGTAGTTAGGGACACCCCAGAGATACCCCTTCTGATCTCCAAGTGCCAGTAGCAGATGCTCAGAGGCATGGTGACTACAGGGGCCACACCATGCAAACCACCCTCCTCAGACACCCACATCTAAAGAGCAAATCGCCACGGAAAGGGTCCAACGCGCATCATCAGCCTGAACCTTTAGCATCTGTCCAGAGCTGCTCAGGAGTTAGTTGGCAGACCCTTGAAAATTAGAATGGCACCCAAGTGGTGGAGACGCTGCGTGTGTTTTGGGGACAGGGGGTGGAACATTTTCATACACAGCTAATGGGAGCAAATTAACTGCAGGACAATTTGACAAAAGCTTTTTAAAACCTTAAAAATGTGCAAAAGTATAACCAGCCATTCCCTTCCAGGAATGTATCCTAAGGAAAGAATTAAGGCTGTGCACAGAGATTTTGCTACAGGATGTTTATTGTAACATTGTTTACAGCAGCAAAAAATATTTGGAAACAATTTAAATGTCTACCATTGGGAGGTTGGTTAAATAAATGATGGTACAATCATACAATGGAATATTGTGCAGGCATTAAAATATTGTAAAAGCATATTTATTGACCTGGAAAGATGTTCATGATTCATTATTGAATGAAAAAAAAAAGAGGTTACAAAACAGCCTGTACAATATGATCTCATTTTTTATTAAAAAAAATGTGTGTGTGTGTGTTTGTGTAATGTAGTTAGGGAGAACATTCATTCTTTTAGGGGAGGCTTTGCTACAGGCACATTTAATACAGGTCCTTATGCAGAATGTTTCTGTTTTGTGATAACATAGCTTTTACACTTAACATGTTTTGACTTTACCCTGGAGGGCAAAGTGGTACAAATTAAGGCCTGAAGTAGGGAAAGCAGGTGTGTTTGTCTGTGTATATCAACCGAAATGTTAATAGTAGTAGCTGGAATGTGGATAATTTTTATTATCTCATTTTTCTCTTCTCTGTATTTTTGTGATGATTATTTACTTACCAAAACATTTTGGAGTTCTTAAAAAAAAAAAACTAAAGGAAATCCAAGCTAGGTGGCTGGAGGATCACATGAGCTGGGAGGGAGGGGAGTTGAGAGAGCAGCCAGGCAAACTCCAGTTGCTGCAAATTCCTATCTGCAGTCTCCGAAAGCCCATGACCTTACCCGGGGCCCCGGGGACATGTGCCACCAATTGCCAGACCCTGTTTTCTGTAGTCATGTCTCCTTAGGGCACTTGTGCTGACATGAGCTACATTCCGTTTCCGGGCAGACACTGGGTCTCCTCCACCCATGTCTGCCACGTAGCCACCTCACTTTCAGTGAGACCTGGAAAGGAGACAAAAACAAAGGGAACAAAAACTGCTGCTCTGTGGGAGAGCTGTCCCCATACACATGACAAACAGAATTCCAACCCAAAAGGCTGTGGTAACACCCAGAAAAGAGAGCTCCTGCCTGGTACCATATTGCAAGTCTTTTCCCCTAACTTTATTGAGATATAATTGACACATAACATTGTGTAAGGTTAAGGTGTACAATGTGAGGATTTGAAATACATATATGTTGTGAAATGATTACCACAATAAGGTTAGTTGACACATCATTACCTCACATAGTTACCTTTGTGTGTGTGTCTGTGGTTAGTACTTCTAAGATCTACTCTTTCAGCAACTTTCACGTATACAATACAGTATTGTTAACTGTATATGGTCTCCATGCTCTGTATTAGATCCCCAGAACCTCTTCATTATAGCCAAAAGTCTGGACTGTCTGACCACCTTCACCTATTTTTCCTTTGTCCCATTCCCAGCACCTGGGAACTGCCAATCTATTCTCTGTTTCTATGGGTTTGGACTTCTTAATTTTTTAAATTTAGATTCCACATATAAATAAGATCATACTGTATTTGTCTTCCTCTGTCTGATTTCCCTTAGCATAATGCCTCAAGTTTCATTCATGTTGTCACAGATGGCAGGATTTCCCACTTTTTATGATTAAATAATATCCCATTATATATGAATATACACACATTTTCTTGATCCATACATCTGTCAGTGGTCTCTTACGTTGTTTCCATGTCTTGGCTATTGTAAATAATGCTGAAATGAACATGGGGATGCAGATACCTGTCTGAGATAGTGATTTTATATCCTTTGGATATATATCCAGAAGTGGGATTGCTAGGCCACTTGGTTGTTCTATTTTTAATTTCTTGAGGAAACTTCCTATTGTTTTCTATAGTGGTTGTACCAATTTGCATTTCCACCAACAGTGCATAAGGCTTCCCTTTTCTCCACATTCTTTCCAGCATGTATTATCTTTTTGATAATAGTATTTTAACAGGTGTGAGGTGACATCTCATTGTGATTTTGATTTGCATTTCCCAGCACCTCTTCACATACCTGTTGACCATTTGTATACCTTTGGAAAAACGTTTCAGGTCCTTTGCCCGTTTTTAATTGGATTGTTTGTTTTTTGCTATTGAGTTGTATGAATTCCTCATATATTTTGGGTTTTAACCCCTTATTAGGTATATCATGGGGAAATATTTTCTACCATTTCATAGGTTGCCTTTTCATTTTGTTGATTGATTCCTTTGCTGTGCAGCTTTTTAGTCTGAGATAATTCTACATGTTTATTTTTGCTTTTGTTGTTTGTGCTTTGTTGTCATATCCAAAAAATCATTGCCAACAACAAAGGCAAAGAGCTTTCTCCCTATGTTTTCTTCTAGCAGTTTTGCATTTTCAGCTCTTACACTATCTTTAATCCATTTCAAGTTAATTTTTGTGAGAGTATGATAGAGTTATACTGTCTCAAGTCAAGCAGATTGAGTTTTCCTGCTTTATTCTTCCTTTTCAAAAATTTTTAGCTATTTTCATTCATTTCCCTTTCCAAATAAATTTTAGAATAAACTTGTTTATGTTTTTTGCTTCCTGCTTGCAGCATTTTTTCTTTAGTTTTCAGAAGTTTTATTATAGTGCATTTTATCTGTTATGGATTTCTTTGGATTTATCTTGTTTGGTATTCACTCAGCTTCATGAAACTGTAGTTTATACCTCTTGACAAATTTGGGGTCTTCTCAATCATTACTTCTTCAAATATATTTTTCAGTCTTGCCCTCTTTCTCCTCTCCTTCTGGGACTCCAATGACATGAATGTTAGTTAGATCATTTGCTATCGTCCCATGTGCTCCTGAGTCTCTGTTCATTTTTTTCAGGCTATTTTCTCTCAGTCGTTCAGACTGGGTAATTTCTATTGTTCTATCTCTAAGTTCACTTACTATTGCTTCTGTCCCCTCCGTTATGTTGTTGAGCCCATCCACTGAGCTTTCATTTTGGTTATTGTACTTTTCAGTTCTAAAATTTCCTTATGGTTCTTCTTTATAGTTTTTATTTCCTCCCTGAGACATTCTAATTTTTAATTTGCTTCAAGCATGTTCGTAATTGTTCATTGCAACATTTTTTTATCATGCTTGTTGCTCTGTCACCTAGTTGTTGACACTGATTGTCCTTTTCCATTTGGTTGGAGATCTTCCTGGTTCTTGGAAAGATGAATGATTTTCTACTAAAACCTGCAAATGTTCATATTATAAGCCTCTGAATCTTTTAAAAATTTTTTATTAAAGTATCATTGATATACAATCTTATGAAGGTTTCACATGAACAACATTGTGGTTTCAACATTCACCCATATTATCATGTCCTCGCCCCACTCCATTGCAGTCACTGTCTATCAGCATAGTAAGATGTTACAGAGTCATTATTTGTCTTCTCCATGCTGTCATTCTCTCCCCATGACCTACCTATGTTGTGATTGCAAATTATAGTGCCCCTTAATCCCCTTCTTCCTCCCCACCCTCCCTCACCAACCCCTCCCCTTTGGTAACCACTAGTCTCTTCTCAGAGTCTGTGAGTCTACTGCTATTTTGTTCCTTCAGTTTTGTTTTGTTTTTATATTCCACAAATGAATGAAGTTGTTTGGTACTTGTCTTTCTCTGCCTGGCTTATGTCACTGAGCATAATACCCTCTAGCTCCATCCATGTTGTTGCAAATGGTAGGATTTGTTTTCTTCTTACGGCTGAATAATATTCCATTGTGTATATGTACCACTTCTTTATCCATTCATCTATTGATGGGCACTTAGGTTGCTTCCATTTCTTGGCTATTGTAAATAGTGCTGTGATAAACATAGGGGTGCATATGTCTTTTTGACTCTGAATCTTATTTAAACCTTCTGTTTCATGTGGCTTCCTCTGACACTGCTATGTCAGGAGAAGGGGCATGCTGCCTTGTTACTGCTAGGTGGAGACAGGAGTCCAGATTCCCCTCTCATCAGTCTCCTTGGACACCCGAGGAAGAGGGCATTTTGTTAAGCTGTATGGGAAGGTTGTAGGGACCTCCTGATGTCATCTATGCTAACACTGCAGAGAGTGAGCCCTCATTACCAGCTGGTAGAGATAAAGGTCTTGGCTCCCTATTTTGCCTTCTCTGACACCACTCTGGCAGGGAGAGCTGGAGAGCCTTGCTACAACCTGGTTGGGGTGGAAGTCTAGCCTCCCCACTTGGTCTTCATTTGTGTAGGTGTGGGTGGAGTTACAGGTTTCCTGTGGTGTTCTGCTGAAGCAGAGTGGTTATTATCTAAAAGGTTTTTATCTTGCCAGGCTGACCCTTTCTTGGTCCTTTGGCTAGAGAGAATAGACTTTTTTTGGCCTTTTTTCTGTCTGTAGTTGGTGTTTCCAGCTTGCTGACTTCTTCAGCTCCAAGTCTGGTATAAATTAATAAAAATAAAACCCAACAGAATTCACCACTGTGTTGATTCTTGGGTCTTGAGATCCCTAGCTGGTTGCCCTTCTCTCTCCACCTCTAAGAGTCTTCTTATGTTTGTTTTATATATCAAGTCCAAGGTTCTTTGTTCTGCTTAGTAGAAGGAATAGAGAAAAGTGTGTCTACCCCATCTTCCTAGAAGTGGGATTTCTTTCTTTTCTGTTTTTACTTATGCTTCTTAACCAAAGCAAAAACCCACTGAAATTTCATTCCAAGTTTTAGCATTACTCATCAACATTTTTAAGTAATCAAAATTCTTTGCTTGTAGAATATCACCACATGAGATATTTTGGGTCCATTGTTCCAGAGAGATAATCAGGCCTGAATTATGCAAGGATCCTCTATAGGTAAATCTATTATCACAGTAAAATTAACCCACCTAAGGATGTTAAATATTGATAGTTCAAAGTGGGAAGGTAGAAAAGTTTTACATGTAAACACCAATATGTGCAGCTATAGGATCTTGCTCTACCATAACAAAACTCCGACGTTGGCTAACAATGTCCTCCGAAATGAATTATCTGCAATCTTCCCACCCTTGTGGGTTTGATTTCCCAGAGATATGCCCCAAATTCCCATTTTGTTTCTTTCAGCATACAAGTTACCAAAGCCAAATCAGGAACAAATCTCCGAATATTATTAACAAAGGAGGAGTTTCCTTTGACTGGAGTCTTTTTAACTGTGTGTCCCAGAGATTTCCTGTGCAGCTTCAAAAGGAGTTCATGACCACTTTGATTAGGGCTTTATCTCAAGCCCTAATTGAGATAGGCGTGTTCTCAGAATATCCATCAGCATGGACGTTAGCTAGTTATGTTCCCTTGTAAAAAAGCAATACAACTCCTCCTTGGGATCTACACTAATAAAATGAGTTTCTTCATCAGACATGAGAATCAGCTGTTTCCCCAGCACTAAGCCCTGTGGCAGGAAAACTTCGGGAAACCACAGAGGACTTTTCTGTCATTACTTGGTTTATTCTTAGGTCCATCTCATATTGAACACACATGGACAAACTGCTGTCTGTTGCAAACAGATTCTTTTATTGCACTATTATTTCAGTCATTTAGGGGCTTGGAGAAAGATGGGGGTGGGGTATGGCTAATGGAGACAGATGGCCAATGCAATTATCACTTGAAAAACAGGTTTGTCCTTCAAAAATGACAACAGCCGTAGATTCTCAATGGCAGGTGAAATTTGAAAAGGGATTAGGGAAGGATTACCTAAGAGAAAAAGAACAGGTGTATCCAGGGTGCTCCAGACTTTTTTTGGGGGGGGGCCTTCAGTTTTTGAATGATGCCCTCAAAATAGCCCCTTCACCTTTCAGTTCCATTTGCACCCATAGACTTTGACAGTATTGGTGAATTGTGAATCATCTTAAAGAAGGGCAACAAATAAAATATGTACAGAAACTTCCCTCCAGTCTTTGAAGGAAAAACATTACTTAAAGTGTAGGGCATGCTGTACTTTCTAGCAAAACAGAAGTATGTATGTACATGAAAAACAGGCAGAAACCCCACGAATGTCAAAGCTCTCCACCCTGCATATAAACCCTGATGCTCCACTTCAGAACCCTGGGAATGGGTAGAAAAAGAATCTTAATCCTCTGGGAGGAGTGGCTGTGGAGTCAAGACCAGAATTTCTAAGGAGAACTGATCACAGAGCATCAGGCGTAGAAGTGACCATCTGCCCTATATCCATTTTACAGGTGAAGAAACTTAGCCCTGTGGGGTGCAATGACCTGCCGAAGATCATGGCCAGTTAGTGACAAAGTGACAACTAGAATTCAGGGAGTCAGGTCCCTTTTGTAGACTCTAAGCCCTTTCCTTCATGCTGAGTAACCCTATGTTACAAGGCCTGGTCAAGGGCTCAAAGCCAGCAAGTTGGAAACAAGAGGGTCTGAGCCCAGTGTTCTGTCCAGCAAAGGGACTCTTGGGGTGTCCGGGTTAATACAGTACTGCAGCCCCACCCGTATGATCTCTTTTTGCTGCCAAATCTTTGGAGAGGAAGATCTGCAGGGGACATCTGGGAAAGGTAGCAGCGACGAAATAATAACAGCCACCTATTGAACACATCATCCATGTTAGGCACTGTGCTAAGTAGTTACAGGCATTTTTTTTCGGTGGGGAGGGAATCTTCCATTTTTGAATGACACCCTCCCCTTCACCTTTTAGTTCCATTTGCATCCATAGACTGTGGCAGTTTTGGCGAATTGTGAGTCATCTTAAAGAAGGGCAATTTGTATTTGATCCTTATAGTAACCTTGTGAGGTAAGGATAATTGCCATTCCCATTTCGCAGATGAAACACTGAGGTTTGGAGAGGTTATATAATCTGCCCACTCTTATATACCTAAGTCAATGGCAGAAACAGAATTTGAACACTTCTCTGCCTGGCCCCGGGCCCCAAGCTTTTAACACCTGTGTTGTATATCACTTCTCAAATGCAGACTGTACTCTGAGCTCCTCCCCAGTCACAGCAGAAATTTGGGTGCCTGCTTAACTCAGATACACAAAGGACATGAAATGTGATACATGCTAGCTTAGCTATGTCAGGACAGAGGTGGCTGGGGAGGATTGGTGTCTCTGCCTCCAGAGCTCCCTGGAGATGCCCCCATGTGGCTCTGAGGACGAGAAGCTGACTGCACAGTCCAGACGCACTGACTGTGCCCAGCAGAGCTCCCTGAAGGCAGAGCCTTGGGTAGGCAAGTCTTGTCACACGTCTCCACTTCCTACTCCAGGGTTGCCCACCTTGGGCCAAACCCAATTTTTCCTCCTTTGCCCTCCATGTTTTTAGGCCCAGTCTATCAGTAATTCTCCTAAGAACAACCTAGGAAGCCTTTGGAATTACTGGTATCTGAACGCCATGTCCAGAGATTTTAATTTAATTGTTCTAGATTAAGCTCTCCAATTAAGGTTGCCTGATAAAAATTAAATTTGAATTTCAGATAAGCAACAAATAATTTTTAGCCTAAGTATGCCCCGAATATTGCAAGGGTCATGCAAGCTAGCATGTATCAAATTTCATTTCCTTTGTGTATCTGGGTTAAACAGGCACCCAAATTTCTGCTGTGACTGGGGAGGAGCTCAGAGTGCCATCGGCTTTTAAGAAGTAATACAACACAGGGGTTAAAAACTTGGGGTTTGGAACCAGGCAGAGATGGGTCCAATTCTGTTTCTGTCATTTACTTAGGTATATACTTAAAGCATTATTCTTTGTTTACCTGAAATTCATATTTAACTGGGCATCTTGCATGTGCATTTGCTAAATTGGGCAATCCTATCCCCAGGCTGCTCTACTGCACGGGTACAGGCTGAGAACCTCTGCCCTATGTGATCACCAGACTTGCAAATGCACTTCCATGCTGCTCTCAGCTTTACAACCTCTGGCCCAGGAGGTAATGACATGTGATTTCTTAGGGCCTTCTCTGGCACAGTATCTGTCCTCTAACTCAGCAATGGGCATAATTGTGTAAAGGGGAGGACAGACCATGAGAAGTTAGCTTGGGCACCAAATAGGAGATTGGGGATGTCTGATAAATACACTAAAGGTGCTGCCTACTCTCTGAGTTGGTCCTGTGCTGAGTTCCTTGTTTTCAAAGTCTATTGCAGTTATTCTGTGCAGGGTGCTTGTTAGGTACTGCTGGAGATGCTGTGGAAGCTCTGAAGGAACTCACAGCCTGGAAAGAGAGAATCCAAGTTTCCTTTCCTGAATAAAATTTCAGTCTATCATCTAATAAGGATTTGGAACAAGCACCCTTGTCATGCACATAAACCCAATTAGCAAGATTGCATATAAACTTACACCGAGCACACTTGTGGCTGGACCCAAATGAAGGTAAATGGGCTATAAACAGGAGAAGGAATGTTCTGCTGTGCCAGGCTGAAGGTCAGAGAGTGCCCCAGCTCTGTCACTTACTTGCTGTTACAACTGGGCAAAGGCACTTATTTTTCTTCGGTCTCCACTTTTTCTGGAAAGTGGGGGTGATGATAAAGCTCATGGAGTGATTATGCGGATGAAATAAAATTGGAGAACAGGGCCTGGAATATTATAGGTAGTCTATGAACAGGAGCTCTTACAGTATCTCTAAAATAATCTGGGACCACCTTACGTATATGAATAATGCACTCAAAAGCATTCATGTCCAGAGGATATGAAATTAAAACTAATGAGATGAGAAGACATCAGCTGAGGCTAAGATTTGATAGAGCCCAGTTCTTCCAAGACTTTGAAAAGTGAACAGGAAATGAAGAATTTGCCAATTCTAGGCTCTGTAGTTGGGATATTCTACTCAATTCTACTTTAACAATGATGCAATTAAGTATCAAAAGTCTAAGACAGAGTTTTGCAACCATATGCCAACATGTTATTCTCATGTGCCTGCCTGTCTGGGATGGGTGTTTTTAGGGTGTAGCTATATGGGAAAAGCCTCTGATTATGTTTCTGACTTTTCCAGGTAGGTTATAATTTCAGACAGTTGTTTTGACGTGACTTTTTGGCAGGCCACACATATCTGTGAGATCTTTGGAACTTTCTGCATTAGAATAACAAATGGAAAAAATTTTAATTTGATTATTCTGATATATAATGAAGTATTCCTTACTGCCACAGAAACATGCAAAGGGTCAGTTGTGTGCAAACAAAAATTAATTTCCAATGTAAGCAAGAAGAGAGAAAGGCAAACATGGAGGAACACCCTTCCTTGCTCTGTGTTATGACTACATCCACGATGCATAAGAGGACATAACAGTTCCTCTGTATGAATTCCCACTACTCGGGCTGCAACTTACATTTCATTTTCTGAAAGACACAGGAGTAAAGGCCCTACATTTCATTTCCTAAAAGACACAGGAGTTAAGGCCCTGTCTTTGTGAGCATGCACACACCTATGGGTATATTTGCACTCTTACCGCTGGTCCTATGTCTACATGTGCACCTGGATAAGAAGTAAGTCTTGTGACAACGGGGTTTTGGCTCTTTGCTCACTGCTATGTTCCTATACCCAGAAAAAGCCCGAGACATGGATGACTATGTCTTCTGATGGAATGAGTCAGTCTGTACATTGAATACAGGCTCATACTTCTGTTATCCCTGACAAACGTATCCACTTCAGTGCTCATCAACCTTTTCACCCATGAGAGCTGAGCTCCGGGTCAGGAAAGGAAGAGGGCAACTTGCAGGCCTCAAGCAGGAGAGATGGGAAAAGGAGAAAGAGAAACTAGGCTTCAGAGGGAAGGAGAGATCTCATGAGGGGCAGGCAGGTGTCCAGACAGAAGGTCAGTAGCCATTCTGAGCAGCACCATTCCGGGCTGCTCCTTTCTTGTAGATCTGTAGTGTGGGGGCTGCTTACCAGGTTACTGAGTCCAGAGGTTCACAGAGAGGGGGTCTCAACCCCAGTTCCCCTTGAAGGCAGAAATAGGGCTCCTCCAACATTTTTTGTTGGTTTGTTTAAAAAAAAAAAAAAAAGAACCAGTAGGAAGCAGGCCTTTCCCAGCGAGAAGGCAGCTTGGGTGACCTAAAATGCCAGTGTCTTTGCTTTTGACTAGAATTTTACCAGCTCGCTATGGTCATACTGGTTGCCCTATGCTGACCGAAAACCCCAGTGGGCAGTGACATCCTGGTCTGTGATTAATGACCATGGGGGAGGTGAACTAATGATGCCTTCTGAAATGGGGGAGGAGGGTAGACTGTGTGCCAGTGGGACTCTGCCTCCATAGGTGAGGCTACTGCTGTGGGTGTTGAGAGAATTTGCCCTGTATGATCCAGCAGTGCAGCGGCAGAGCTGGCCCAAAGTCTGGGCTTCTGACTCTCGCCCCCATCTTTTTGTCATTGCTTTTGTTTTCCCTGAAAGTCTTCTAGGACTCTCCTAGCCTAATACTGTCCTGACAGGTGTACACACTTTACAGTCTCCAAAGTTCCTTTATATATATACCCCTTCATCAAGACAACTGTTGTTCTTCCCACTTTGTAGATGAGAATACTGAGGCTCTGAGGGGCTAAGCAACTTCAACAAATTCAGCCAGCTAATAATAATCAGGAGGAAGATCCTTTATCACCTGCATACTTCCTTTCCCTTCCATTTCCTGATATCTAACATTTCACCATGAGAACTTTATTCCTTTAGCTTCAGGTATTGGCCATCTTTTAATTCCAAATGCCTTTGGGAATGATCAGATGTAGGCCAGTGTCGGTTACTGGTACCTTAAGGTACATGAATTTAGAATCTTAGTAGAATTCTTTTTTTATTTTTTTTAATATGGAGACATTAAAGAAAATAAGAAACTGAAAGAGCCCCCTAGAAAACACCCTAAAATGAGATGTGAAAAAATAAGCCCTGTATGATTCCCATTTTGGTCCCAGGCCACTGCCTTCACTACCTGGTGATCTGCAAAAACTCTCCATCAAAGGCATCTTATGATAGAGGAACCCATCTTGTCACTGGATATGGAGAACGTAAGGATGGGGGAAGGGCAGCTGAACCTCTGTGCTTTTGGGGAAGGGAACCTCAACTATCTGGCTCAGTGAGTTTATGGCTTCTCCACAGAAACAGCATTTTGATATTTAAACTTTAATGTGAGTGACTCAGGAATGGTTTTTGCAAACAGTCTAAGTGCCTCTCTTGGCCATGCTGGAGCAAGGAAGCCATGAAAGGCCAGCAGCAAGGTTCCAGCCAAGTGGGAAAGGCACACATTCCTTTGCCCCTCTTGGCCTAGGCCCCTGTTTTTGGTCATGTATGTGCTCTGCTAGGTGCCAGAGACTGGGGATGCCAGGCGGAGTGAAGCATGCTCCTTACCCTTGATGAGCTCATAGTCTAATGGGCCCTGTAAGTATTGGGTGTTGCATGGGAGAAGCCAGGAGCTGGCTGGGACAGGAAGGGCATGCCAGCCTCACAGGTCCAGGAGAAGGGAGGGCAGAGTCCAGAAGAGCAGAGATAATTTCCCAGGAGCAGGTGACACCCGGGTGAGCTCCGCTGGAGGGTGGAGGCTATTTATCCTCTGCCCATGGCTACACCCACTGTTGAGTGTGTGGGTGGGGTGGAAGGGGACTGGTCAGCACTTTTAAGCCTATGCCAGAAGCCAGTGGGAGAAGTAGACTCCCACAGTTCCCCTTGTTCTGCTGTTCTGTTTGTGTCTTACCTGTCCCTGACCTTCTACTTTGGGGCTTCTTCAGAGGCCACTTTTCTTCCCTAATAGAAGTGAGATGAAGGCTCAAAAGGACACCTGAGCCAGCAGCCCAGCTCATTGCTGGGTGATCCCTTTCCAAAGGGAAAGGTGCCTAGGAAAAACTTGGCTAGGAAAGCTCTGGGGATTAGGACTCAAGTGACAATGCAGGGGACAGAAGATCTCTTGATCGTGTTTACCAAGCCTGAGTACAAAGATCACAAGTCAAAGAGCATGGCCCAACTGAGCTGGCAAGGTCCAAGGAAAGCTAGATGTTGGAGTGAGGGGAGAATGAATAAGGAGGAGCAGGGCCGAAATGGTCCAGGACAGAGAAGGGCATCCCATCCGAATGCAGGATGAGGAGGTCTGGGGCAATTCTCCTCTCAGTAATAACCAGGCTCTGTGTACCTGAAGACATAATTACAGGCAAAACAACTCCTTTGGTGTAAGAATGTAGAATGTCTGGGGGAAAAGAGGGGCAAATAAAAGAGACAGTGATCTTGCTTTAAAATGCAAACAAGGTTGATAGAAAAATATTACCAAACAGGCAAATAAGTCAAACAAAGAGACAGAAGATTTGGGAAAACAAAACCCAGCCTGAGCAGACACCCAAGATATCTGGGGCCCTAAGGAGCATTGTGGCTGGCCTTGCTGGGCACTGCAAATAGTCACTGCTTTTCTTTCAAAGATTTCACAAGCTCTTATCAGGCCAGCCTCCTCATCCCCTACCTGCTCTCTGCAGAAATTCTCAGCAAGCTTCCAAAGAGGCCTGTTTATTTATGGAGTCAAAGCCCCAGAGAAAGTGAGGTGCAAAGGGTTTGAATGGCTCCTCCTGGGAAGCAAAGCTAATCGGGAATGGAGCTGGGATTGTAACCCAGCCTCCTGGATGCCTCTCCCATGATATAACCCCTGAAACATCCCTCTCTGTTGGGCCAGCTTTATTAGAGAAATTTGTTAATTGGGGGGAGGGACGAGGAAGGAGAGAGCAAGTAATGCTAATATGATTTAACACTTGATAGGCTCTGAAAAAAATAAGGAAGGGGCTTTGAGCTTTAGCTTGGCACATTCATCCCTCCACATACACGTCACCAAAGTGAATATACACAACTATACTATATGTGAGACTCTGGGGCACAATATCACAGACTTTGTGAAACAAAAAGGCATTTCTCCTGCCTTCACTGTGTCTCTTGTGGTGCCATTGTCCAATGCTAAGAAGTCACACAATAACAAAAACCAATGCCCCTATGATGGGGGGGAAACTTGATTTGGCACCAGCAGTGGTGTTTTCCATGGGAATGATGGTGGGGCTGTGGCTAACTGTGGGAATAGTGCAAGTCAGCACTTTTTTATAGATTTTCTTCAAGCCAGTGTTTATTTTGGCTTTGGTCAGACCCGTGGCCTGCCTTGAAGATTCCCACTGGGCTTTCTGAAGCAAACAGACCTATGAGAGATGAAACAGGGATAAATAATTATAAAACACTCTACCTCCGCCCTAGCCCTCACATGTGGGGTGTGCCTGCTTCAGTGGGTGTGTATAGACACACATGTAGGTCACAGTACTGCATATGTGCACATTTGGCCCGTGCCTCCACCAAGGAATTAAAGAGAGACCAAGGTTTTCTCCAGTTTAGCTGGCTCATTGTCTCACTATTATTATCTTTGGGGTAAGAGAAATCATGGCTGTTTTGCACAAGTGCCAGTTTTTGCAAAATAACATTGGATGTAATTTGTTTGAAACTACCTTCTTCAAGTCCTTAGACATTTATAGACTTTTAAACATGAATAACTCAGGCTTGGTTCCAATAGGAACAAAAAGTCAGTACTGTAATTGTTCTGATAATGGAAGGTGACTTATTTCCACAGCTCTTAGGAACCTCTGCTCTACCCTAGCTGAAGAATGCAGAGATCAACCAATGAAAATTTGTCACAAGATGGCAACTGAGCAGAGTAGGTGTCACATGATTATAGTATGGTCCCAAATGTGAATACATGGGCTTTACAATGCCAATTACTGATTGTTCCTATAGTATCAGCATCAGGTTGTTATATTCTACAAGTACACAAGACTTTCCTGAAGGCTCTGTGAGGGTGTGTGTACTCTCTAAGTTTTATATAGTGAGTGTTTTACAAAGAAATGTTTTCCTTTTTTAAAAAAAGTTTCTATTTCCTGTAAGATTTTTCCTGACAAAAGTATAGGATGCTGCCTCTGAGTAGGATGGCTGGGTGGCACATCTCCAGGGGGCAGCATTGGATGTCTTCTATGTAAATAGTTCCCTTGGAGGAAAGCTTCAGGTGGCCTTGCGAGGTGATGCTATTTAGATGGGCTTGTTGCAGAGGTTTTCCAAGTGCAGATGCATCTTGTTTCCTGTAGCTGGCTCCCCCTTTAGTTGAAAGTAGGGGACCAGGGTCTGATCTGGGTCTGGACTGGAATAAAAAGACCTTACTGTGGATCAGGAAGTGTACTAAGGGCAAATATGATTTAAGAAGCAAAGATTTCACAGATGAGGAAACTTAGACCAAGAGAGGGTAGGGGGATTGCCCAAGCTCACAAGATCTGTGCAGCAGAGCTGGGACTTGAACCCGTCTCTATGGCACTCCCCATTGGCCTTCAGCTATTCCCCTGACTCCACCTTACCTCCAAGGCCTGGAAAGCATTCTTGGTTCCTGCAGACCTTGATTGGGTGACAGCAGCAGCAATGAAAACAGTGTCAACTGGGGTAGAGGTCTTCAGAGTCAATAGTGGAATTCAGCTTGGGGGGGGGGGGGCGGTCACTTCTACCTCTCTGTCCAATAAAAGGGAGCCAGGTGTGGCGGCACCCTCGTGTGAGCTTTGCACAGCTGAACGAAGGCTAGGAAGAGGAGTGTGAAGAGAGATGCTTACATCTCCTCCCCCTTCCTGGAAAATAACTTTGCATTTGAAGGGTGAAAGAAAGAGTAAATCTGTCACTTTGGATTCGGGGGCCTGGGGATTTCATTTGGCCCTGTGAAGGCACATGCCCGCCCGCTGGTGTCTCTGCATGTGTGTGTAGGGTGCGTGTAGTGGGGGGAGGGAACTTCAAGTTCTATGTGATGGTTTTTTGGATTGGGCTTTTATTTTTTTTAAAAGTCACAGCAGCTACCATTCATTGGGGACCTACTACTCTGTGCCAGACTTCATGCTAGAGACTTTGCGAGGTATTATTTTTATGTGAAGAAAAAAAATGTTAGTAGTTTGTTTTATGCAGGTGCACCCAGAAACACCTAGTATTTTTTCCATTCGGGTTAAAATACAGTGCACTACACTGTGGTAAAATTTGGGGAGAGGCGGGGCAGGATGCTCAGACCGGCTGGGGGCGGTCCCTGTCTCGCTAGTCTCCACCTTTTATTTTGACCAGTCCTGATGGTGACAGGCTCGCACTAGGACCCAGGCACCAGAGCGCCTCCGTCTGTCCTGTAGGTTCATTCAATCTCCCATACACACAGACCCACTGCGAGACCGACACACACGCGCGCGCGCGCGCGCGCACACACACACACACACACACTCACACACACACTCACACACACACAAACACAACTGCACGCAGCGAGGCTCGGGAAGTCAGGTCGCCTCCTCGCCTAGACGCCTCCTCCGCTCCAGCCAGCCGGGTCTCCCCTGGGGACCGGAGCTCAGCCGCGCCGCGCAGCCCCAAAAGAGGACGAGCTCGGCGGACCCCGGTCCCTCCATGGGCAAACGCGGGCGGCCGCGCAAGGAGGCGCGCTGCGAGGGCTCGGGGCTGACCCCTGCCGCGCCCCCGGCGCTGGCTGCGCCCCAGCCCCCGGCCCAGCCCGAGGAGCCTGCGGGGGCCAAGCTCAGGTGCCCCTTCTCGGACATTTTCAACACCAGCGAGAACTCGATGGAGAAGCACATCAACACTTTTCTGCAGAACGTGCAGATTCTGCTTGAGGCCGCCAGCTACCTGGAGCAGATCGAGAAAGAAAACAAAAGTAAGTTTGGGGGCCGTGGCTCCTCCTCGGCGCCCGTCTTTCTTCCTCGCCCACTCGGGCGACCCTTGTTGCCCTGCTCGGCCCGCGCCCCCCTCCTCCCAACACACACCAGCCCTCGGCATTACAGCCGATGACACCGGAGAAAGGACACGCCAACAAAGCTGCTAAAGATGTAACAAAGACGACCGGGGGAGAGAGGGGCCTGTCGGAGGGTCTGTCGGTCTGTCTCTCGGAGGCTGGGAGCACCGCCGGCGGGGGAGCGGGAGTGTTGTTTGCTGACAACTGAGCCGAGGAGCTCTCCTCGAGGTCGCCTTTCTTCCTTTTTTTTTTTCCGGAGCCTTCTCGGGCAGACAAGTGTTGTTTTTCTGTCGCCCGTTCCTGGGTGGGGTGGGGATTAGAAGCCGAAAGTTGGAAACCGTAGGCAGAGATCAGCGGGTCCAGAGGAAAACACACACACACACAGGACAATACCAACCATCAAACAGCCTCCTCGGCGCGGGCCCGCTGGGGCTGTGGGCTCTGCTTCTCCCTCCTGGCTACTTTGCTTTTCCTCCCTCTCGCAGCAGGGCTCGGTTCGGGCCGTCGCGTCCACGGATACACTCCCCTGCGCCTCTGTTGCCTTGGAGTGCCACCCCCTGCCCCAAAAGAAACAGGCAGGGAGGGCCGGGCAGCGCAGGCAGCTTGCCCCCTACCCGCCGTCCTGCGCCCGGGAAACTTGGACAGGGGGACGCAGCTGGAAGGAAACTTTGGGATCTCGCAGGAAACAATAGTTGGGGAGGAAGGTGTAGGCTGTTGTGTGCGGTTCCTTTATTTTCCAGGAGTGAGCGTGCACGGTGAGGAAGGCGAACGCCTTCCTGGTCTGTTTCTACCGTTCCCCACCCTCCAACCCCCAGATTCGAGAGGAGAGCGAAGGGGTGGGCTGCTGGGAACCCCACCCTGGCCTGGCCTCCTTTTTGTATTTGTTTCATTTTTGCCCCTGCCGGCTGGGTCATCTAATGCTCCCTGGGCAGTCGACTCAGCCCTGACCGGGCACGCGTGTGCGGTGTCTCCAGCACAGACCTCACAAATAATAGCTGTGAGAAGGGGGAAGGGACCGAGGCAGATAGATCGGCAGACTATAGAAAACCAGGCTGCTTGATCTGTCCGAACAAGTAGGAAGATCAATGAGACCGAGGAGAGAGAGAGAAAAAAAGTCTGATTGCAACGTGTCATATCTTGCAACCTACCCCCCCCAAACACAACCACCCTCAAATACAAAAGCATCTTAGCTGGTCGACACCCCAGACCACCAGGGTTAAAGTAACCGTGTGTTGGCAGCATAATTGTGCAGAAGCTGTAAGGCAAAAACAAGCATTTGTGTTGGGAGGTCCGTTGTGCGTTATTTTCTTTCTCTTCTCTCCTTTCTCCGAGTGCCTGTGTTGCGAGAAAGGCGCGTCGCCGACTGTGTAGCTAGCTGAATCAGTTTGCGACGATCCATGGTGGGGCGGGGGTGTGTGTGGGGAATGGGCATTTGTCAGGAGGGTAGCTTCTGAAAAGCCAGCTCTGGTGGGAGCTGACTGAAGACGTGGTTTTGTTGGATGTGTTTGCTTTTGTTGGAGGGGGGAGGGGCGCGATTCTTTAGCCCCCGGCCTGGGGTCCCGGGTTCTCCGGAATCTGTACAGTGCGTGGGTCCTGGCGAGGGGTGCACCCGAAGAGGGCACCTTGGCAGTGTCTGGCATACCTGGTTTGCCTCCCCTCACCCCCCGCCCGAGTGAGGTGTACTAAGGAGACGGCTGGAGCTTACACCGCGTTCCCCCCCACCCCCCAGCTTTGCACACTCAGACAATCGGAGACCTCAGTCCTCCAGCCGCCTGTCTCCCCGCCCCCGGCCGCCCTGGCCGCCGCCACCTCCTAGTTTATTCCGTGCCGGGGCTCCGGCGTGGCCACCAGTCACGTAAGCAGAGGGCCGGGCGCGCCGGGTCGGACTGCCTCGCACGGGGCGGGCCACAGGGCAGCGGAGTCGCGCTCCTGAGGCTGAGGAAGCCAAGGGGCTTTCTCCCGGTCTCCCCCCCGAGGTGTCCGCGCTGCAAGCCCGCCAGCCCCCGAGAGGGGCTCGGGAATCTCAGCGTCCAAGTCCAAGTCAACTTCGTGTGCGTAGTCAGCCGTTCGGCCCTCCTGCCCCCACCTCCCTCTGGCCGGTTCCCCGCGGGAGTATTTTTAGCTCTCTTGCCTCTTTTCGCCGCCCCTGTGTGGTTCTGCATGACGTGATGCCAACGGTCCCCAGATTTCCCCGAGAGCGTGGGGCGCTGCGCCGTGTCCGGCTTGGCTGTGAGGACCCACTCCAGGCCCTTGCCCCTTCCCCACCAGCTCACGCAGGCGAGAGTGACCTCCAGTAAACTATGGCGAGCATCCACCTAGCCTTGTATTATCCTCCCTGCAAGCAGGAGCGGCCACGGGGGCTACTTTATTTTCCCCACTCTCGCCCTCCCCTCCCACTGAGTCTGGGTCTCTCGGTACGGAAAACGGCGAGCTCTACATCTGTCTCATTTTATTGGGGGCGCTTCTTCGAGCTGGCTGCGCTCGCCGTTGTTTTCTGCTAGCTGCACACAATGCCCGCGCGTCACGGCGGTCCGCGTGTGCACAGCAATAACGCGAGTCGGGGGGCGGGTCGTGCGTGCGCCGGGCTCGGGCACTGCGGGTCGTTCCGCGCGCTCTGGGCTTGTTTTGCTTCAGAGCCCCGCTTTCCGAAACGCTTACATCATTCAGTGACTGGGGGAGGGAGGAGGATCTGGGCGTTCCTTAGGATTCCAGCATTTCTCAGGTCCCCGGGTTTTGGAAGGAAGCAGGGACCGTAGCTTTTAAATTATTATGATGATGGGGGAGGGGGGCGCAAGTTTTGTTTGCTGGGCAAGTTTTTTCTTCCTTTTTTAGGTCACTACTGCAAAGGGCATTGCTGGCCGGCTCAGGTGCACAACCTCCCCGCCTTCATTTCAGCCAGTTCCCCTGTATTCACTTGATCTCAGTTTCTCCGCCTCCTCTTCCTCCCCCTCCCAGCTAGAGACACATGGTTTCCACATGGAGACAAACTTCTTTCCTCTGACTGGACTTGACCTAGCTGCGTCGTGCAGCCAATCGACGGCTTCATCTTCCTCTGACGTCACGCGTTGCTGAGGCTAGAAGCTGGGAGGTGGGGCCAGGAAGCTAGCCAGGAAATCTCTGGGAGCTTTAGTGCGGCCAGCTGGTACAATCTCTTCTTAAAGGGACGCTCTTCTTCCCAGGGACGGGTGTTGATCCTTGATTCTCCATTCTCCGTTTGGGTTCTGAGAGACCTTCCCGAAATGCACCTATAGACCCTTGTCACGAGTTCACACGTTCCGGTTTTACTGTTGTTTGGAAAGTACGTACTTGGCAGGAGCGTGCCTTATTTTCCATTGTCGCCGGAACTGCTTTTCATTGCCTCTTTGAGGTTTCCGTACCAGAAGTGTTCACCAAGTTGTGGCCACAGTGTTGAATTATTCCCAGTAGATATGGTTAGTTTTCTTGGGGCAGGGGATTTAAATTCAGTCAGTCAGTATTGCAAGGATATCCTTATGCAAGGATTCCCTAGTATATGCAGGTATATTCATTCTCCTGAAGTTCCAACTGATGTGAATCCCTAAGAATCTCAAATTAAAGGCTACCAGAAGTATTTATCGTGGAGACAGTTACCCTATTACCACAAACATCTAGAAATTATATATTAATAATTACTGGCATCATCACCTATATCCATTTGGGGTCCAGTGGAGGGGTTGTGACTTAGGACGGAGGTACGGTAATTAGGAAAAATATTTACTTCCTGTTATGTAAAAAGTTAAAACCGAAAGGGAAAAAACAGATTCACAGAGGGGAGTTAAGTGCATAAAAGCTGTTGAGGAGGCAAGTGGGAGCTAGAATAATAGGTAAGGTCTAGAACTGAGGTAGAAATGTCTTGCCAGTGTCTGCCAAAGGTCGCTCTGGGGGCAATACTTTACAGAAGAATGATTAGGTGGGAGTCGAAGCCATGGATTGCTCTTTGGAGTGGATTACCTGGGTTTGAGGGTGACGTGCTTTCCTAGGCACATGAACAGGCCAAGGAGAGGCCTTTTCCTCCTGGTGGAGGAAGCTGCTGCTGTCTGGTTTCGTTGGGCCCCACCCTGAGCCCTGACTTAATCTCTTCTGCTCCCTTCCTGCAGGTCGACCAGCAAGCAGGCTTCACACTCAGGACTCTGTGCTTGCCTCAGACTCTTCCCTCTGTCTAGAAGGCCTTCATTCTGTTACTCTCTCCTAGAGGTATCTGTATCTTACCCACCCTTTAAGACCTAAATCAGTATCAATCTTCTCTAGAAAGCTCCCCTGGCTATTTCTTAAGTCTGGGTAGTTGAGAGAATGAAAACTTTACAGTCACTCAAAGCAGAGCCCAAATTCCTCCTCCACTGCTTATTGGCTGTGTGACCTTGGGCCAGGTCACAAAGCCTAGCCTCTCTAAGGTTACATTTTTTTTTGTAAAATGCAGATAACAATAACACTACATAGGCTCACATCATTGATGAACAAACTAAATGAGGTGCTTCATTTAAAGTATCTGGACTATAGTAGGTGCTCAATAAATAGTCATTTCTCTGAGCTTTGATAATCAGTATGATGCAATTCTCTACTTGCTTGCTGTGCACTGACTTGATCCTCGTAGGGAGATGATTAGCCTCTTAAGGGAAAAGATCACCTATTGTATTTCAGTATGTATCAAGGTTGCATATCACATACCACTGGGCAAACGGTAGAAACTTACTACAAATTCTTTGTTTGGATTTGCCATTTATTGGCTATGGCAGAGTAATCAGGTTTGAAGATCAGGGGACACACAGGACAGACTTTGAGACTTAGAAAAAAGCTGGATATACAGATCTCTTCTAAAAAAGGAGGATGTCTCCCATAATCAACATAGACTGCCCTTGGGCTGTTAAGACCAGGGCCTGCAAGGAGATAGTAGTCAGGCCTAGAGAGCTGAAATGGCATACTGTCATCAGCTGTGACCCTGAAACAAATCAGTTACTGGTTTAGAGAGCAGGGGACTAGGGCGACTTATACTAATGTTAAACAGTTCACATTTCTACATGGCAGGCATCTTATGATTCATTCATTCATTCTACAAATGTGTTCTGAGCATTTACAATGTGCAGTTGCTGCTTTGGAAACTCTGTGGGTTGATTTATGGTGGGGATGGAGTGGGGTATTTGTTTTTGGTGGAATTGTGTAAAAAGCATTCTTAAAGCCAGCTTCTTTTTCCTCTTCATCCTAAATTATGTTCCCCAGATTCAACTTTCTTTCCATTTTTAAATATTCCTCCCAAAGGTAAATGCCAGAAGTACACTTTTGAGGATACTGTTGTGGCTTTCAGAGATCCAGAGCTCCCAGGGACTAGGTATACTGTGGAGGGGACCCAGGGAAATGGGGCAAGGCCTTTAGGAAGTTGGAGGTGCTGAATCGGGCCTTTCCTGGTTTGGGTGGAAAAGTATGCTCCATCAGCTCCAAGGAAAAACAACAGTTGCTCACTTACCTTACTTCTCTGACCAAAACACTCTTCCGTTCACACACCCAGAAATGGGAATTTTTATCTGAATATGGCTAGGCAAAATCTGGAGGTAAAACTGAGGGAAATGAAGAGAGTGCAGCCTCCGGCAGCAGCAGCTAATTGCGATGCATAGTATCAATACTGGCTACCATTTATTGAGCACTAACTATATGCCAGTGTGGGGCTAAGCATGCATTGTCTCCAATCCTCACAACAACTCCATGACATATGCAATTTTATTATCCCCAGTTTATGGAGAGGGTAACCACGAAGCAGGGATGATGTGTAACTTGCCCAAATGTCACATGGTTAGTAAGTGGCAGAGTGAGTTTCGAACCTAGGCCTCTGATTCCAGAATAAGCCTGCAATCTTAATAACCATATGTGTGTGTGCACATTTTCCAGCTAAGGAATGAAGTCCAGCGAGGTGAAATGACTTGCTCAAGGTCACCTAGCAACCTGAAGCAGAGCTGGTATTTGAAACACCCTGTTGATTGTCCAAGGTCTTCCTGCAAATACCCTGCTTTGAAAAAGTTTAGAAGTGAAGCTGGAGATAGAATAGCCAAGTGGGGAGGGGTTTTTTTTTTGTTTTTGTTTTTCAGAGTTGTCCAACTCTCCTGGCCCTAACTCAAGTTCAGGCTCCTAGGAAACACCACCCCCCTTCGGCTGCCTTTCCCAAGTCTGTCCTCTGGGCATATTAGAGGACTTGGGCTGTTGCTATGGTACTGGGGCCAACAGCAGGTTCATCAAAAGCAGGGTCTTTTGCCTTTTAAAAAAAGCTGGGCCCTGCAGAAACGAATTGGCCACAAAGATTTGCATCAGTCATTGTGGCTTGTTCTGTTTTAGATCCCCCTGCCTCCCCACCCTACCCCCTTTCCCTACCACCACCACTTTCTATAAATACAGTTGGATAAATATTGATTTTAAGCTGGGTTTCTGTAGGAGAAGCACATGGTTGCCCTGGCCTGGTTTTCACTTAGATACCACCAGTATGCCAGGCCTGACACACCTAAACCCCGATAGCTCTGGCTTCAGAATGACCTGTTTTGGGGAGGTGAGTTGTGGTTTTGTGGCTTTTGAGTTAAAAAAGAAAGAGAGAGAAAGAAAAAGAAGTAAAAAAAAAGAACAACCCAGCAAGAAATGGGAATCTTCTTGCAGAATGAAGAAAGTAATTTTCAGCACGCAGGAATCTGGGGAGGTTTATCGCAGTCAAGACTTCTAAACCATTCTCTTCCCTTTCCCATTCTTCGTTCCACTGCATTTTGGGTTTTGTTGTTAAAGGAGGCAGGTGGTAAGACAACATCAGGGCCAGAAGGAACCCCAGAGGTCACAGAGCATCCATCATCCTCACTATACAGAAGGGCAGGCTGAGGCCCAGAGAGGGGTAGTAGCTTGCCCCAGATGGCACAGCAGAGGCAGAACCAGATCTTTCTGGACTGTGTACCTGTCGCCTGATGTGAGAATGGGTCCCAGGCAGAGCCCCAAAAATGGTTTTTGTTTTACAGGTCAGGTGCTCTTAAAGTCAGCAATTCTCAAACTTGGTTTACAGATCCTAGGGTGTGTCTGGTTGTTGCAAAGGTCATTGCAACATTCTCAATAGTCTTTCAAAATTAAGCTAATTTGAATTTGCTATTTAGAAAAAATATTTTCTTTTCTTTTACATGGGTTGGGGAGTAGAGTGGGAGAAGTCCGAAGGTGGTGGCAGTGACAGGACGCTACCCAAGCCTTAACTGAAGAGAAGGAATTCAAGTCTTCCCTTAGGGGCCTCCTATGGAGGATGGAGGGTGGAGCTCTGGGCTCATACTAGAGAGAAGCTTCAATTCTGCAGGGACAGACACCTGCTCTCTGGCACTTCTGCTACTAAAGGAAAATAATTGTCTCTGATATCATTGTCCCTGAGTGCCCTGGTTGGAGGTGTTGAAGCTGTCAACAGCTGACTTGATCTCTCTGGCCGAAAATAATGGGCACTTGCCACCATCCTCTTGAGCTGGAGGCTCCTTGCTTGCTTCCTCATCGTGGCAGAATGCTGTGCTGGGCCCCTTGCTTGTGAAACATTTTGAAAGTTCAGGTGACCCTTGCTTTGAGCAATAAATCTCCAGGAAATATATGTAAATAGGATCCCTTTTTAAGAAATTTAAATTAGAGAACCTCTTGTTAAAAGGCCCTTGTGGTAAATCCTTTTATAAAATGTGGACTTATGTTGCATGCCTGGAATTCTCCATAAACTTGTTCTGTGAATTTGTTCACTCATTCATTCATTAAACTGGTATTTCAGGAGCACATGCTGCTTTATGTCAGGCACTGTGGTAGGGCCTGGAGGTACAGTCCCTGCCCTCATGGAGTGCATACCCCATTTCAGTGCCAGATTTTAGAAATTCATTTTCCTTAAAGTGAACCCCTAATGTGGGATTGCATCTGACTTGGGTTTTGTGTCTTTGGTTCTAGCATCATTACAGATAGAACAAATATGTATCTTGGACTTCCAAAAGGGATAGTTCCTCCACTCCCTGAGATGACCCCCGCCAGCCCTGTTTATAATCCTTCGTGTTTCCTGTTTGTCCTTGTAATTTTTACAGATCTGACTTTTTTTTTTCCTGTCTGAGCTTATGAAACCAAGTACCATGTAAGCAGCCTTGTAAATAAGCACTTTCCATTCACTTCTTTACAGATTGGAGCATTCTGCACTTAAAGGATGGTCCATAGCAGTGTTCCTACCAAGCCCACTCTCCTGTACAACATGCCCTTGGCCGCGTACCTCTAATATGCAACTCCAGGGTCTGCTAAGGAAATTTAAACATGGCAAAATTAGAAAGATAAACACGGTGTCCTGAGAGAGATTGGGAAATTCAAACTAAAGCCAATAAAAGGATATTTGGATTACCTACTATTGGAGATATTTTGCTCTGTGTCTTCATTGCCTTTAGCAAGGATACTTGCATAAAGATGATTTGGGACTATTTTAATACCATTGTATGAAAATGGAAGTCATGCCCAGGCCGGCTGTGGCCATGGGTAGCAAGTGGGAGCTTGTGGGGCCTTTTAATTTCTATCTATAGGGGCACAGAACTACCTTATAGCATCCCTATATTATCTCCCTCTTAACTCCACCACACCTAACCATCCCCACCATATTTCTTGACTCCCAAGATTCTGAGTGCCTTGCATACAACTGTCTTTTATTTTTTCCACCAGCAGTAAAATTTAGCTCAATTTGGCAGGTAATTTCTAAAACCTGCCAGGTGCCAAGCACCGAGCTTGGTGCCCCCAACGTACAGTATGTATGGTCTCCAGTTCCAGTTCATATTCCAGTGCAAATGATAGGTAAATAGAGACCAATAAATAATTCTTGTCTATCTCCTGGAAGTCTGATAAGCTATCCCCAAGGGGGCTGCTGACAAGTGCAATGTTGTTTGTGTTTTCCAAAGAAGTAGTGATAATGGCCTCATTTTACTGAGCAGTTACTATGTGCTAGCACAATGCTAAGTGTTTTACATTAAATCCTCACAACCATCCATTTGGGGGGTGCTATTATTATTCTTATTTTATAGATGAGGAGAGCCTTTGCCTTAGCAAAGCTAACTTTCCCAAGGCCACATACTAACAAAGTGTGGAACTGAGACTTGAACCCAGGTTTCTCTTTCCTACTAGGAGAACTTAGGGCTCTGAGAGAAGCCTCAGGGAGCAAGAGGCAGGAAATGGAATTTGGCATGTTTGAAGTCCAGGCAGAGCGTCCCCTTGGAGGTGCCTCCCTGGAGCAACTTCCTCTATTTCCCACTCATCCTAGGGGGCAGCTGAAACTTCCCAGGGCTCTGTGGATGTTGACACTAAAGCCAGAGAGGGCCCCTTTTCTAGAGGGTGATGGTCTAGGGTGTTTCTCCTTGTACATGCACTACCACCTTGCCCAGCACCCCCTGGGAAACTCACCCAACCAGTACAGCTTCTGTGGCTCTGCATGCTAGGGTGTCGGGGGTGTGAATCCACACCCTGTCAGGCTATACTAGGTTTCCCAAACTTGTAGGGCAACTGTTCTGGCCCATGCTAGGAGCCAAGGGCTTCTGCCAGAGAAGTTAGAGGAGAGAGGCAAGTGGCAGTTGCAGAAATGAGCTACGAGCCCTGGCTGCCACCGTGACTGTGTGGGCCAGCTGGTTCCGGTCAAACAGCACAGGTCCAGCCTCTTCCTCTACTCCACCAAGATCTAGGAAATGAGAGTGATCTTAAATATAACTGGGTTCATGTCACTTACTTCTTTAAAGCCCTTCAATAGTTTCTTTCCTGTGTCACTTAGAATAAAATCCCACTTCCTTGCATGGCCTTCCCCCTTACTGTTTCAAGTGAGTGTGGTCCGAAGATGGGCAGCCTCAGCATTTGCTAGGAGTTTGTCCGGAATCAGACTCCCAGGCTCCACACTAGACCTGCTGAATCTGAGTCTGCATTTTTCCACAATTCCCAGGTGATTTGTGGCTCATTCAAGTTTGAGAAGCTGGCCTAGACAGTACCTGTGATTGCCCACGAGGGCTACTCCCTCTCCCATTTATTATTAATCTTTTATCTTACTTATCACAGTTTATACCGATTTTACTTGCTTATCAGTCTGTCAGGCTGGAATACAAGCACCTTGAGGTCAGGGACCTTAAGTTGTGTTGTTCATTATTCTATCTTCAGCATGTAGCTTAGTGCCTAGCACATGAGAGATGCTTAAGGAATATTTATTGAATGAATACTTAGTTCTCTCCCTTTAACCTTCTGATCCAGTGTTTTTCAACAAGGGAGCTATTGGTGATAGTCCTTGTGCGGCTTAGTCCAGAATACTGCAGGACTTATCATCCTTTGCTTCCACAATGCCCACCCAGAACCCCCCCGTCACTGCAGCTGTCAAGAAAAACACTTCTACACATTTCTAAAGCCACCTAGAGGGATGGTATTACTCTTGATTGAGACCATTGCCCTAACCAATTTTGTTTGACCTCATCTTATTGAACATAGCCTAATGTATGCTGTAAGGTCTAAGAGTTAGAAAATCCAGATTTGAATCTGTTCACTATGTACATGATCTTGGGCAAATCATTTGACATTTTGGGACCTCAACTGTGAAACAGAAATCTCAAAGGTGTGCTGAGGATTAATTGAATTGACTGTCTAAGCAGCACCATGTACATTGTTGGCTCTCATTATGCAGCTAATAGGCAAATGGAGGCATATTATTTTAGGATCTCTGGAGAATCCTAGAATCAGAATGCTGGAGCTGGAAGGGAGGGTGAGATCACCAGTGTCCGGACAGGCAAGGGCCTAGTATTTTTATTCTAAATGGTGTACCTGAGGCTGAAAATTAAGCCACAAGGCAGCAGGGCTGGGTGTGTGATTTAGTTACTCCTTCCTGGAAGGGAGTTGTAATGCCAAGGGGTTGGGGGTGCAGTAAGTCAACTCTATACAGACTCCTGGCAGGGGACAGAGGGTTACCCAGAGTCATGACAAGACTGTGGGGCATCCTCTTAGCAGCAGGGGAAGGCCTCTGTAAATCTTCTTTTTTTTTTTTAAGGGGTTTAAAACCAAGTTGCATCTAACTTTGAAAGAATAGGCCATTATATCCAAAACCTGATAAATGTGATAAAAAATTAGAGTATATTTTTGCATCCGAATATAGACACAAACATTCAAAACAAAATATTAACTCACAGAATGAGCAGTGTTTCGAAATAATAACATAACATGGCTGGCCAGCGTACATGCCAGAGAAGGCTCAAAGTCCCGAAATCTGCTGGTCTAACTGATTGTAACCACACATTAAAGGAGGATAATCCATGACTACAGCAACAAATGAGGTATCATTTGAAAAAAGTATTAGGGAGATATCCCTCAGAATGGAGGGAAACTGCTTCCACACAACAAAGATACTCAACTGTGGTGGTCTTTAATTAAAGTGGTGTGGTGAGGTCAGGTGCATGGCTTGTGGTCCTGACCAGCAGAGGAGTTGATTCTGAGGCTAACCTTTCCTTAGGGAAGAATGAACTTGAACAGAAAACAAAAGCAGGCTTTGGATACCTTTGGAATGTAACTTGATATTTAAAGAATAGGGCCTTCATAAATTTAAAAGACCAGAAAACTCACTCCACTTTATTTATTTAGAAATAAATAAATCTTATTTTTTTATAAATAAATAAATCTAACCCGTGCTCCATCAGTTTGCAATAGTTATGTTACCTTGCGTAAATTACCATACCTCTCTAAGCCTCAGTTTTCTCATCTGGAAAATGGGGAGTTGATTGAGGAAGTAACCCTGCCGACATAAACTTCTGTGAAATAAACCATGAAATGTTATTTGGGGGAACATTCACTTGGCACAACCCTAGAAAAATCCTCCTGAATACCGTATCAGTTGTACCCCCAAGTGGGGTTCTTAGAGTAAGCAATTATCTTAGATGTGTATATTAATTGAGTCCTGCAATGCAGATTTCTTCTTGAATCCAAGTTAATGCAAAAAAGAAGGAAAAGGACATTCGAGAGATTAACACATCCATTATGACCACTGAAATAGGCTGTTTTAATAAGAGCCATTTAATAAAATGTAAGAAGCCCTTTTCTAAGGAGGAGGCGATAGGCCAGGATAGAAGTCATGTGCAGCTGTTTGAGCCTCTGCCAGTGGACTGATCTCACCAGCAAACTGAAGTTAAAAAACAACAAACTTCCAGATTCAGAGATCTCAGATTAACACTGCCTCCCCCTGCCTTTTCCTCCCACCCCCATGTCCTCTCTTTCCCTTTCTCCCCAGCCCAGGCACCTGGGGTGCTTGGTGCTTTTCTCTGTGTTTGGGATGTCAGCCGGCAGCCCTGGCGACTGGAGCCCTGGGAGGCGGCAGCTACCTCTCGGGTTTAGCATTACGTCATCCCTTCTAGACCCAAATTTATCTCGGCTGCACACAGACCCGCAGCTCTGAGCTGCCACTGACTTGAGGAGAGCTTACGCATGAAGTTAGGCAAGGCTGACTCACTGAGCAGAGAGAAAGGTTTTCTGTTGCTCCTCACGTTTCTGGGCTCTGAGGGGAGAGGTGGGAAGGAGGCTGCCGCTGTTTTTTGGGGTGGGGGAAGGAGGGATGTATTGCTGTTATGGTTCTCATTAAGGAGCTCAGGACTTACGGTCTCCTGTCCCCAACCTTGATTATTTGAATATCCCCATCCTTAAAGATAATTTCAGAAAACACTGCTGGGCACTGTAAGCACTTTGCAGTTTCAGAGTAGTTCTTTTAAGCACCAGGTGTCACCAACACTGACTTTGGAGTAGTGACTTAACCTTATGGTCCCTTCCTCTCTTTCTATCATTCCTGTCTGCAGAAAAGATACAACACAGACCAGCCTCCTCCACTGTTATGAATCGGCAATAAATCATTTGGAAACTTGCACTGAGTAAACTGTGCAAGGAAAGGAACCCTAAGAATCGAGAGCTTTGCCTACTTCCTCCAAAAGGCAGATCGTCCCTTTCTGGGCTGTGTTTGTTATAGCCTTGGGGGCACATTTTCTATCTTCAAGGACAGAATCAGAGGCTATGGGTAAGATTCCAGGTTCTTTTGTTAGACTTTGGAAGCCTTGCTTTTCCTTAGTTTCCCCATCTGCATTTGTAGTGCAAACTGGATTCATCTGAGCAAAAGGAAGGATGGCTGCCTCTGGGTTTCTCCAGGCTGAGACTGGTGCTGAGGGATGGTTTGTGGGTAGCAACACTCTTCCAAGGCTAGAGCCCCACACTTTGTGCTGTGGGAGGCCCTCGTGGGCAAGTCCAAGCAAGAACTCCAGGAGTCAGCTAGAGCCGGGAAAAGTAAGTGGGGCATCTTCAATTCCTGTTAGAAAAGCCTGGATATTTCTGTACACAGACCAGCCCTTAGCACTGCCCATTGCCCATCACCACCATCACCTCTCCTCTTCTTCAGCATATGCAGGTAGCATTTTGGTGACTGCCATCCTGCTTTGCATTTCCTCATCTCCTTCTTGGCCATGGCTCTAAAAGAAGGGCTAGTTAATTCATCTGGAAGTCAACTGTGAAAGGCTGGGCACATGTACCAAGCATCCTGCTTTCTTTTAATAACCTGCTAGGGCTAATGACATGTGGATTTAAACCCATCTTGAATTCATATGTATTTTTCTTCATCTCATGTCCCACAGTTTACCTCACACTGGGTAGACTTTTACATGTCATACAACTACCACTCTTAAGTTCATGGGGTAGCCCATAGCAATTTGGGATCTAAAGCTTTTTAAAGGGGTTCTGCAAATGGTGGGAACTAACTTCCAAACTAATAATTTCTCCCCTCAACAAACAGATATTCTGAGTGAATAGGTATTTTCTTTTAAATAATTCCATTCTTCCCCTATCCAACATGTCCCTTGTTGGTTGTTACCAATACCCAGTCGGAAAGCCCAGATCTGAAGCAACCTAGCCAACAGCTGAAAAAACAGTCTGTTTCAAAGCCTTTACAAAAAAACGATTCTCCTGTGGTCTGTGAGCACCTCTCATTTTGGGTCTCCCTGTATTTGATGTAACATCTATTTGGTTCTTAAATGTGGTGCCAAATGTAATATTTAAAAGGGCTGGCAGAGTCTTGCAGCTTTTGACCTCACTGGAAATCTTGTTCACTTTGTGGGGGGGAGAAAAAAAGGGAAAGGTTATTAAAAGGCAGCCTGAAGTCCATGACATTTTTGAGAGTCTGCTTTTCATCCTGAGATGGTATTTTCCATAGTAACCACTGGAATGACCGCAGTGAAAGGGGAATTCTCACCTCACCACGAGCTTCCTGGTATTTTGGATGTCCCCTAGCAGGTTAAAATAATCAGGATGGGAAAAAGTCATAGATGTTGACACATTTCTCAGCTTGCTCCTAAAGCATTCAACAGTTATGACCCTCTTGCTCTTCCTCTCCCTAGACCAGTGGTTCTCAGCTCGGGGTGATTTTGTGCCCCACGAGATATTTTTAGTTGTCACACCTGAGGGTTGGTGGTGTGCTGCTGGATTTAGTGGGGAGAGGCCAGGGATGCTGCTGAACACCTATGGAGCATAGATTCCCCCCGACCCCCGACCCCATCCCTCACGAAGGTATTGTTTGCCCAAAATGTCAAATAATGCTTAGATTGAGAAACTGTGGTCTAGACTTTGAGGACTTGTTAGACTGAGGACTTGGATAGTGTGTGGTGGTGAAGGTAGCCATGACAGTCTTTTCATGGGTCCCTGTTCTCTTTAGCCGCTGCTTTCGGTTCCTTTTCTGTGGAGAATGTGAGAGGAAACAATCATCATAGCTTCATTTATTGAGTGCCTTGTACCGAGTGCTGGAATTATTCAATCTTCACAATAAGCCCTACTGACTGTACACTCCTTGAGAGCAGGGTCCGTCTCTGTTTCGTTACTATACACATCATGTCTTGTACAGTGCGTGGCACATGGTAGGTCCTCAACATTTGGATAAATGGAGTAATTACATCCATTTTATACATGAGAAAAATGAGGCCCGAAAATTCTACACAGCCAAGTAGCAGAATCGGGATACGAACTGAACCTGTGTGACTTTAGCAGGAAATCACTTACTGAATTATATTCTTCACTTGCAGCACCAGAGAGGTTTTTTAGCCTCTAAGATGACTAGTGAGGGGCTGAGGAGAAAGAAGTTGTTAAAAACAAAACAGAACAAAACTTCTGTGTGGAAACTAGTGGAATAAGAGCCTTATGGAAGTACTCTCTGGCTCTGATAGGCAGCTGATTCTGAACAGCGATTTTGGCTTTTCAAGTGTTCACGTGTGTGCTTCCTGTCCGGGCAGCGCATTTTGCAGATGGGGAAACTGAGGAGCCTAAGTTTAATGAGGAAGTAGTGGTAGATGTAGCACTGGAACATAACACTTCGGATAAAGAATGCTCCAGCCCTTGGGCACCAGCCGGGAGTCCCTGAGTAAAGGGCTTACCGGGAGTAGATTTAAGCTTGCTCAACTCCTTCCCTCCCAGAAGCAAAGCCCAGATCACCTCTTAGTCTTTCACCCTGGAGAGAGCAGCCAAGCGGGACTACATCTCCCAGCGGCCATTGTGAAATTCGGGAAAGCGCAGGCGCAGTGGAGCGGCGTGCGCACCCGACTCCCGGCGTGCAGTGGGCGGGGCGGGACTACATGTCCCAGGAGGCAGAGGAGGGGCGGGAGGGGGCGGGCCGTGGCGCTGCTCCCGCCCCTCCCCCGTGCTCGCTCCGAGAGGTAAACAAACCGCGCGCGGGCTGCGGGCGGTGCAACTAGGGTGGCGGGTTCGGCGGGCTCGGCGGGCGCGGCAGGCGCGGCGAGGGCGGCTGAGAGCGCGCCGAGCTGCAGTTGGGCTACCCAGCCCACTAGCCCCACATGTCCCGGGGCGGTGCCGGACTGTAGCCGCCAGAGGCGCCTCCTGTCGGCCGGGAAAGTGAGCACGGAGAGGCTCCGGTCGCCACCCGCGATGCCCATGGAACTGGTGCGGATGATCAACGTGCAGCGCCTGCTGGAGGCGGCCGAGTTTTTGGAGCGCCGGGACCGAGGTAACGGCTGAGCGCCGCCACCGCCTGAGCCCGCGTACTCCCGCTTCGCGCGGGGAGTGTGGTGCGCGTGTAAGGAGGAGCGTGTGTGTGAGCGGTGCGCTTGTGAGGAGGAGTGCAGTTGTGAGCGGTGCGCGTGTATGGAGGGGTGCGCGTTTGAGGGAGGGGCGTGTGAGGAGGAATGAGTGTGAGGAGGTGCAGATGTCAGGGATACTGGGAGTGGAGGTTACACTTGTGAGGGAAGGTGGTTGTGTGGCGGGGTGACTGTGTGAGGGGAGGTGATCATAGGAGAGGAGGTGATTGTGAGAGGGGAATGAGCGTGTGAGGGAAGGTGATTGTGTGAGGGGGTGATCATGTTAGGGGTGGTCACGTGAGGGGAGATGACGGTGTGAGGAGGTGATCCTGTGAGGGGAGGTGGTGGTGTAAGGACGTGATCATGTGAGGGGAGGTGATCGTGGGGGGAAGGTGATGGTGCGAGGGGATGCACGTGTGAGGAGGTGGGCGCGTAAGAGGCCGCGGTTGTTGCGGGAGGGTCTAGGTGAGTGTGCAGGGTGAGGAGCAGGGAGGGAAGCAGGGGCAGAGACGGTCTGGGAGAGGTTGAACCAGGAGCAGAGGGAGGAGGGAGGTGGCCACCAGGAGGGGGGGGTGAACCTAAGACTGGGAGAAAAGGGGAGGGAAGGGACTCAAAGAGAGGGTGGAGGTAAGGGTGGCCTAGAAGCCGCTGAAAGCAAAGGGAGGGAATGTCCGATGAGGAGCAGAAGGAGGATGTACACTTGTGGGGAGGGGACCTCTGAGAATCCGTGGTGGGAGCAGATGGGATTCCTCTAGGAATGGAATTAAAGCAGATATGGAGAGACTGGGATATAAAAGTCGGAACTCAGGGAATCGTGGTGTTAAGAAAGAAAATGTCCTTGTAAGACTAGGCACTTGAATTTGTGAAGTGAACATGTGGGCAGACACCTAGAATGGGGGGAGTTAAAGGGAAAGGGGAATTTTGAGGCAAATGAAATAACTGAGATGAATGGTAACTGGTGTCAGAAATAAGGGTGTTTGGGTCAAGAATTCTTAGAGGAAAGGATTTTGGAGTGGAAGGAGAAATGACTTGGTTTAGAGGAGGTATTAGTACACCTTGCAGGCGGTGGCTTGGGTCTCTGTAATGTCACAAGATTGATGTCCAGGCAAGGACTGGGAAGTTTTTATCTTCCAACCAGAAGGGTGGAAAATTTTTACCTCTTTTTCTTCTCCCATTTTCAGCAACCTGTTACCACAAGGATTTAAGGTCTGTGAATCCATGGATGTGGGTATGTTCCTCTTACATTGCTTTTTCTTGTTATCTCTTTAGAGTGTGAACATGGCTATGCCTCAACATTCCCCTCCATACCGAGCTCCCGGCTGCAGCATTCAAAGCCCCCACGGAGGTTGAGCCGAGCACAGAAACACAGCAGTGGGAGCAGCAACACCAGCACTGCCAACAGGTAGCAAGCTGGGGAGTTTGAGAAAGGGCAGCTAGAAGGAGGAAGCACATACTCAGGCAGAAGTGGTGGCCCTGCTACCCTCAGTTCTCCAATACCAAGAGTGGAGCAACATCAACAGCCAAATGAATTTCTTTACCATCATTCCTAGGGATTTGACTCCTTTAAAATAATAAAGTCTAGGAATCATAACTTGACTGTCAAGGGAAAGTAATAGAATATGGAAAGATAGCCAGAGAAGTTCTTGCTGGGACATTAAGTGGGGAGGTCTATGGCTGAGAGGGACAGTAAATTGACAGACTTGGCAGCTTGTGTCCATGCATGTAACTACATGCTAAGAGTTGTCTTGAACCAGCTTTAAACTTGGATGACCTAAGAAGAATTTTTAAAAAACAGAAATAGCTTAGACAGGATATAAAGCAGAATCAACAGTTTTGTTAAAGGAATAAAAATATTTAGGTAGAAGAGGAAGTTAGTGGGTATCGTCTGTTTGTTGTTTAAGGATGAAAGGAAGACCATGCTGTGAAAGTTTTGTCTTATATTTAATGATAAGATTGAATTGGTAAGGAACCTTTAAAGCCAGAAAAAAGGATGGTGGGGAGAAGATGCTTATTCTTCAGTGAGAACAGATCTCTAGAAAATGCTTGTCTAAATGTATGCAGATAGAGCTGACGTCCATTTTTTGAAAATTTTTGATAGTGTCTGGCTATCTCTTTGTTCCAAAGGGCCAGTGAATTCTAAGGATTTATTTCATGAAGTTTTCAAAAGACCATCTTAAAATCTATAAATGCTGCCTTTTCTGTTGATTAGAGGAATTAAATGAGACCATTTTACCTGATTTCGAAAGTTTTGTCTAGATAATATAAATACTCATTTTGGAGGGGTGGTAAGCAACCTCTGGGTAACTTAGTTTGCCTGAAGGATTTGGGGAACTACAGACAGGTAGTTGGGTAGTCCCTTGGGGAGGCAGGTCGAGTTGGGGTAGTGGCACTAATTGATGCAGAAAACTTGAGTCTCCTGTAGATAACATAGCTCAAAAGGTTGGATCTTCCGAGTCTGCACTTCTGACATCATTGGGCAGAACTAGGATTCACTGTTCTCCTTTCAGCTTATCTTTAAAGCTGTGTGTTTCCTTTTTGGCTTCTTAAGACTATTCTGTATTTTTTTAACTTAATTTTTAAACTTATAAAAATAATTAGCTATAGGCTTAATAAGCTATATTTATGATTATGTGTAGGTCTAGAGGGTTTGCTGTGATACGGTAGGTGTGGATGAAAATATGTAGTATGATACACAGCATTAAAAAATAATGTAAGTTTCTTGTTCTTCACAGTTTCTCTGGTTAAGGTATCAGCAGTTAAGATCTGTATTCAGGAATTTATGGGTTTTTCAATCCATTTGTTGATTAAAAAAAATTTTTTTAACCTAGAGACATGGGAAGAGTACCAAATAAACCAGACCTTGTTTCTGTCATGTTACAAATATTTGTTGAGTCTTTCCTATTTTTTATTTTTTAGAAATAAGGTGTATGATCTCCTTACATTTTCTCTCTGTTCCTTACTGTTCTCATCTGTAAAATGAGGGGATGGGCTACCCATTCACCAACGTCCTTTCTTCCCTGAAGTTCTGTGACACTGATTTAGTGACAGTTTTAGAGATCAGTTACTATATTAGCTATTCAGCATATCACCCCATCATTGCAATTGTGACATTTTTGTTAATAAATCAAGGATTACAGAGGCATAAGTAAGGTGTGCATTTCTAGATTTTACGAATTATGTTATAGGTCATTAATAAGTCTGTCTTTGTCATCTGTTGACTTATACTTTGCTCAGCCTGGGGTTTTGACTAAGTGATGTTTCTCTCTCATGCTAGTGTTCCTGTTAGGATTCCACTATTGTGTGTGGGACCATAGTGCGAATTATCATGTGTTTTAGCACAGTGTATCAGAAAATTTGTGAAAGTATAAGCATGTATGTGTTCTTACAGTACCCAAGGGAAAATACGCATACATTGGATCACCGAAGACTAAGGAAGGTAATTTTTCATGGGAATATAAGTAGAAAGAAAGAAAGAGAAATACATTTTAGAATATATTATCTCAAGGTCCACCCATGTATGGGGTTGAGGTAGGGCCTATAGATGAGAACTAGCATGTTAAAGTGAAACACTAGAAATTATTTCTCCTTGCCATTTATTTAAAATTTCTACTTTGTGGAGTAGGGAAGCCAAGGATCAAACTCTAGTCCTGGGGTGCTTGGGAAATAGTATTAGTCCATTTTTAAGTGGACCCAATGGATTTCCTGTTAACTTTAAGCCTATAACTGAATTGAATAGAGATTTTAATATACTGGTCATACAAGGCAGATGACTTGTAAAAATTTCATTAGTCGTCTGAAACAAGGAAAGGAGTAGAGTTGATGAGTATATGTGTCTTATTTTCCTGACCAAAAAAGCTACCTATGTGGAGGTTGTTGTTCCTGCTATGCATCTTGAACACTGATCTCATATGTCATAAAATGGCATATGTTTGCCTGACATTGTAGCATCTTTAAGCTATAATTTGATTAATTTTTTCCCCTTATATTCTCAAGTATAATATGATATTCCTGATATAAAATGTTTTTTGATAAATTTATGCTGACAGTTCGCTTATAATATTATAAATTTCTATTCCTCCTTTCCCCCAAGTCTTGAAATCTTATTTTCATAGGAGTACAAAGGAGAGAAAACAAGCATGAAAATGTACATTTTTATTACCTTGAAAATCCTACTAATTGTATCATTTGGGATCCTTCTAACTGACATTTGGGTTAGACCAATAATATATAAATTATTTTTTAAATACACGGTCAACTTTACTATAGTCGTGGTCATGACCTTCTGACACATTTCCTAAAATCACCCTTTCTAAAATGTTACCACTGTTAGAGAACCTGGCTGCAATCACTGTCTGGCTCATTGAAGAGCATTCAGATAAGCTCAACTTCCCAGCTTCTTTATTGTTTGGTGTCACTACTGAAAAATATCAAGATCTATCATTTTTTTAAACTACTAATGCTATTCTGTGGCTTTCATGTAACACTGATGTCCTCACAAATACCTCTTGAGTCTGACTTCTTTTCTCTTACCTTCATTACTACCCTCCTAATCTAAGGTACCATCATCTCCACCTGGACAATGCTGGAACCTCCTAACTTGTATCCTGCCCCAATTCTGGTGAATTATATTGGCCAGCCTTCTTTTAGTTCCTTCAGTACACCATGTTTCCTCCTACCTCTGTGTCTTTGTACATACTCTGTTCTCTGCTAAGAATCGTTTTTCTTCCCCTTTTGCCAAATTATCTCTATCTAATAACATTCTTAACTTCAGCTTAATCATCACTTCTTTAGGGAGTTACAATTCTTCCTCATCTGCCACAGTAGATCAGGTGCTCACATACCTTACGGTACCTCCACTTTTCCTTCACAGTGTTTATCACAGTGTATAGAAATACAGTTATCTGATCAGATAAATTCATGTCTCATTCATTGGACTAAAAACTCCATGAAGGTAAGGATTGAATCTCTTCTGTTTAAAGATTTATCCCTAGTACCTGTCATAGTGCCCTGTACACAGTAAGTATTTCTTAAAGAATGGAATGTTTTCAAACTACAGGTAGACTGTCCTGATTTGGAACTGAGTTTGTCTTTTGTGCTAGTATCATATTAGATTCTGAAAATAGAAAGGATGGAAGAACATACAACTCCTGCTTTGGCAGACTTTTTGATTACTTTGTATTCTAAAGGACGTTAATGATAATACATTTGGAAAGGAAAACAATATATAGTTTTTGAAGAAAAAAATCTCCAAGCTGCCAGTTCTTTGAAACAAGCATAGCAGACTACAAAATGCTACAATTTGTTTTAAAGAACATTCCTATCATCCTATGTCATGAAATTAAAATGATACCAAAACTTGTATATGCAAAGAATCATAATTCTGTCGAATGTTGACAATAACTGTTGGTACGAGCCTGTGACACATACATAGTAATTGCATTATTTTAAGGTGACCTAGAAAGTAGTACCAATTTATGCTTGACTTTCAAGTTGATGAAAAATTTCTTCACAACAGCAGCAGTATTTCCATTGCCCCTACTAAAACTGAAGACACTGAAAAGCAAAACAAATTTCCTTTTGTTTGTAAAGCTTTAGTTTAACTTTCCTTAAACTACAGAATAATGAAATGCCTTAGTCTTATTCTAGAAGAAATGCTTGTATTGTTATATTTTTAGCTTTATATACTTCTTGGCTATTTTATTCATGGATTATTTGTTTTTTGGGTGGTGCTGGTAAATTCTTTTTCTAGGATAGATGTAGAGGATTTATTCCCAGTGGAAGTAATTTGAGATTTGTTATATGTTCTGTTTCTATTCTTAAATATGTACCTATTTGTTCACAGAATAATTGAATTGAAGCCTTATTTTTATTTTTGCAAAATTTCTTTCTACTTATTGTATGTTTTTCAAATTTTCTATATTAAGAAATAGTTTCTGGATCTTTGTTCAATAGAAAACACCCAAGGTTTCAGGATAAGAGTGAAGAATAGTAGCAGTTAAACTCTTGCTGATGTTAGTACTGTTATTTAGTATTTTCCACATGTTGAATGATTAATACATCTTGCCTGATTGTTGTCTGATACTCTGTCTTCCACTAAAGCCAAGTTTAAGTGAAAAATTCTGAAGAATTATTTATATACCTCATTTTAAACAAATTCAGACTTTCCATTAAATGCTTCATTGAAGCATAAGTTTGCTGTTGCTGGGTTTCTTAAGGATATATTCCTCTATGGAAGTAGCCTTTGAAGGAGGCTTGCATGATTACACCTTGTAAGTCAGTAGGACAACTGCCTCTGTTTCTGTTTGATGGGAGATCTTTTGCCAGAGTATTGAATATATGATGTGGGAGATCACAGATCATAGAGAGGGAATCCAATATTTTATCTGGTATAGTTCTCTGCTTTATGAAGGTAAGATATTATCACTTATTTTATAATTTAAGTGCATGTGTCCTAGAGATGTTAAGTGATCTGCCCAAGTCATAGCTATATACAGTGGTTGAGTTTAATATCAAGCTGGATTTTAAGCAATATGTGTATCATTCTGACCAGATAGGACTGTTGACCTGAAAAAAGCTTTCTCTTCTAGATTTACAAATGAAACAGCCACTGCTTCCTTTTGGATATAGCATGAGTCTTTGTCATTTCTGAAGTGATGATAGTTTTTATGGCACTAATTTAATCAAAGAGGTTTGATGGTATGGTTTGATAAAATAATGCCCAAATCCCAGTTTTGGTCAGTAGTGCTGATGTAATTTAAGCATACTTTTTGTTGTTGTTAGTTGTTTTTATTTTCATTTTGTCTTTCTGCATTTTAAAATACTGGCATTTTTTTTCTTTCTGTGTGTGTGTGTACAAACATACATATACACATACATACACATATATATGGTATAGTCATTATCATTTAATAAAGGATACATGTGTTATCAAGTAAACATAAATAATACATTTCAAACTGATGATCTTAGTATAGGGAAAATAGAGGGATATAACAGTGGACCTGATCAAGTTTGATGGATGAAGGAAGGCTCAAGGTTGAACCTTCTACAATCTTGCTTTCACTTACCCTGAACAATTTTTTATGTTCATATACATCTGTTAATTCATTTTTAACTACAATATGATCCTGTGTTACATGTGTGTATTCTGTTACATGTACATTTGTTCAATCTTCCATTGATGATATTTAAGTTATTCTTAGATTTTTTTTTTCATTCCAAGTAAGGCTACTATGAATACCTTTGTGCATTTGTCCACCTAGATCCTTAGGATAATCATGAAGAATTTGGGTCAAATGGTAGAAGCCATCTTCAATAATAATAATAGTAACACCTTGCATTTGATATACTACTTGTATGTGAAGCCTTTTAGCATTACTATCTCATTTGAATTTCAGAACAATTCTGTGAGGTAAAAGTGCAATTATGTCCCTCTTTTTTTTGTTGTTGAAGAAACTGGACTGGTATGCAAAGTACTTCTGCAAGTAGAACTTAGAGATGAAACAAATACCAGGTATTTGTTTCTCTGGGGTCAGCAAACAGTCCTTAGTAATAATTTGCTAAAAACTAAGACTTGGTGACTATAATCAGAAATTTATGTGACTGTTCTCCTTTTCCACTCTGCCAAATGGCTGAAATATGTGGTCTGTACCTGCTGCTTTAATGCCTTCCCACCAATGCTCTTTTTCACCCTTTGCAATTTGCTTCCTTTTTCACTAGCTATTGAAATTACACTCTTAAAGGTAATTAGTAACCAAATTTATTGAACTTACACTCTGTATGTAGAACTGTTGCTATACATACTTCCTTACCATAGAGGTGCTTCTGGACTATTTGGAAAGATATGCTATGTATATAATAAAATGGTAAATAATACAAGCCAGATGTTATAAACAGGGCTTTTTAACTTTATATTGGATGATAGTGCAGAGAGTAAATTATTTAAATTTATAGAAAGAGATTATAATAGGTTATTGTAGAAATACTGCAGATTCATAGTATGTACTTGTTCACTGATTAGCTTTCATGTGCATTTAGAGATACAGGAATTCCATAATTTGGTATTAGAGTGAAATTCCTTACATTACTTATCTAGGTAATTTCTTTTAAGAGAAAATATTTGGTTTAGTAGATAATTTTGTTATTTATGTTCCTACATACATTTCAAGGGAAAGTGTTATGGATTTTCCTTTTATTTAGTTTTATGACATTAAGTAAAAGGGTTTCCATGTGGTATTTACTTCCTTACCTTTGTTTATCATAAGAAGTATTTTGATTGTCTTTTGAGAACACTATGTAAACACAACTTATGGAGGCTATCTGATGAGAGCTTTGAAGCCTTTGGAAATGGGCATTTTTAAATTACAGAAGAATGTAATTTTAGTCTTTTGGTCATATATTTTGATAAAGCCACTGGTTTTCCTTTTT
Source organism: Smutsia gigantea (assembly GCA_032199065.1). Taxonomy (NCBI): domain Eukaryota; kingdom Metazoa; phylum Chordata; class Mammalia; order Pholidota; family Manidae; genus Smutsia; species Smutsia gigantea. The sequence continues at coordinate 54,992 of JAVSCE010005252.1, forward strand.
CTTATTTTGATTAATTAGACTGGGACA